>PVKP010012812.1:0-57210 GCA_004027715.1 Plecturocebus donacophilus
CATAATTTGAACTCAGACTTGGAACAAGCAAATTTAATAAATATTTACAGAACTTACCACCCCATATCCACGAAACATATACTTTTTTCAATATTCAATCATACCTATTCTAAAAGTGATCACATAATAGGAAATAAATCATTTTTTAGTAATTGCATAAGCATTTCACAGATTTAAATGAAATCCTGAGCAACAGAGCAAGACTCTCATTCTCTCTCACTCTTTCTCTTTTTTCTTTTATTCTTTTTTCTTGAAAAAAAAAAAAGAAATCCTTGAATTTATAATGACCAAAATACCTGTTTTTTTCTGTTCCTTTTTGGACTTTAAACATTCCCTCTTTAATGAAAAGAGTAATTTAATGTGTAAAGTGAATGTAAACTAAAATAATAAAATATTTATATGAATATTATACCTTTCAAATAACTAGCATTCTATAATCTACAAAAGATAAACAAGAGTAGTATAGTTTACTGCTTAGAAAAAAAAATGATCTTTCTGTGGTTTGCAGTTTACATAGATTTAAACATTGAGATAAGGAAAGATGTCAGAAATACTTTTAAAAATTGGAAATTCAGTATAAAATCTGATAAAAAAATTATTTCAATTCTATGCATAAGATGTCACAAATATGCTTCTAATGCTAAAATAAATTAATATGTTAGCAGTAGCTCTACCTTTAATTATAAGCACAACCTGACAGTTTATTCTTTTTCTGTAAGCAATATATGCTGTAAGCAACAACTTTTACCAACAGAGTCTAACTAGATGAAATGTATTTGGAATCTGAACAATACATCAGTATCTGTACCCATTAGCCTCTGCATAGGTATAAGTATCACGTAGAAACCTCAGAGTGATCTCCATTTCCTCCCACTCTTTGCAGAAACTTTTTGCTTCCCCATATTTTAATCTTCTCTGAGGCGCTATCTAGAAACAACATATTTGAGATCAAAACACTAATATATAACATTGAAGCCAACACATAAGTAGTTTGATCAGAACATAAATGCTTTGTTGTGGTGAATTAACTTTTTAACATGCTGTTGGATTCGGTTTGCTTGTATTTTCTTGAGAATTTTTGTATCTATGTTTATCAGGGATACTGGCCAGTAGTTTCGTGTGTGTGTGTGTGTGTGTGTGTGTGTGTGTATGTGTGCCATGTTTGCCAGATTTTAGTATCGGGATGTGCTGGTTTCAGAATGAGTTAGGGAGGAGTCACTCTTAGATTTTTTAGCATAGTTTCCATAGGGGTGGTACCAGCTCTTCTGATAGAATTCAGCTGTGGCTCCATCTAGCCCAGAGCTTATTTTATTGTAAAGTTGTTTATTACTGATTGAGATTTGTTACTAGTTATTTGTCTGTTCATGGTTTTACTTTCTTCCCTGTTTAATCTTCAGAGGTTGTGTGTTTCTAGTAATTTATCCATTCCCCCTAGATTTTCTAATTTGTGTGCATATAGATGCAGTATAGTTTCTAAGGATTTTTTTGTATATTCATGTGATTGCTTGTGATGGCACTTTTATTACTTCTGATTGGGCTTATTTGGATCTTCTCTCTTCTTTTGTTATTCTACCTAGCAATCTATCAATCTTGTTTGTTCTTTCAAATAAACAATTTGCCATTTCATTGATCCTTTGTGTACGGTCATCGCAGAACCACTCACAGTAGCAAAGACATGGAATTCACTTAGGTGCCCATAAGTGGTAGACTGGATAAAGAAAATGTGGTATAGATACACCATAGAATACTACACAAGCATAATAAAGAATAAAATCATGGTTTTTTGCAGCAATATGAACGCAGCTGGAGGTGGTTTTCCTAAGCAAACTAATGCAGAAATAGTAAGCCAAATACTACATGTTTTTACTTATACATGGGAGTTAAAACTTGGGTTCAAATCAACATAATACTGTGAATATTAGACACTGGGGACTCCTAAAGGAGGGAGAAAAGGAGTGGGGCTTGAGCTGAAAAACTTACTATTGGATATTAGGTTCACTGTAGGTGAATGAGAGCAACAGAAGCCCCAACCTCAGTACCACACAATATACCCTTGTAAGAAACTTGCACATGTATGCCTTGAATCTAAAACAAAAAAGGAATTGTAAAACATAAATTTAAGAGCGTGATTAAGAAAAAAAAAACATAAAGGCTGAAAGAACTACTTGTGGAGACAGAAGACAATCAGATCCATTTTCTGGGAAAGAGATGCCTAATATGGAAGTGATTGTACTCCTAGGTAGATGGCAACATAGAATTAATCATTTTTCATGCTCCCTTAACTCTTTATTATCTTGGATGGCTCACTTTCTATTGTGCTTGATATGGGGAAGGAAAATAGTAGTACCTATCTCTCGGTCACTGTCAAGAATTTTGATACTATGAAGTAGTATCAAAATAGTACCAAAGCTAGTGTCTGTTGGCAAAGAGACAATGAACAGAAACACAACTGGTTAAACATACTCTCTTCCATCCCTGCGTGCCTCACTATAATCATGGTTTTTTTTCTTATTTCAACCTATAACCATGGTTTTGATTATTTCAACCATGGAGAACCATCCTTAGAACATGTGTAATTTCTACATACACAGACAGAGGAAAAGTCTCTGAGGATCAAGAGGGGAAAAAGTCTATCTCTTACCCACAGCAAGGATTTTATTTTCTTCTTCACCCAAGATCTCCAACCATTGTTGGCTGAATATCCACAAGCTAGACCCTGAGATTTCACCCCTCCTACTAATTCACGTTATCTAACAAAGAAGCTGCCATTTTTAAGTAATCATTTACTTCCATGGATAAACAGCACAATATTTGGGGACCACAACTACCACGAAAGAGACAACTCACGGACCAAGTCATGCTAATATTCCCTTCAGCTTAACCGAACCTTAGACAGACATTTTTCTCCCTGACTTAGGCCCCTGACTTACCTTTACTTAGAGCAATTACTTTAAGAAACTTTCACTGGAAATTATTTCTCTGTCCCTTTGAAATGTAGTATTTTTAAAAGTCTCCTGCCGGTTTTACAACCCAACAATTTTTATCTTAAGGATATAGAAGCTATTTATTTTAAATGTGATCAACAGGAAGATTGTGTCCCAATTTCCCAGTTTCTGTGAGAGAGTAGGAGCCTCTCCCATAGAAACTGTCAAATTAAGGTACTTAAGGAGGTAGCTTGTTCTAAACTACTTACTGTCATAAAGATACATTAAAGTATATTTTTCTTTGTATTAATCCAATTAACAAACAAAAGTAGCTTAAGATATCCTTCTCATCCCAGCTATTAATATATACTACTATTTTTGTTTTAGCAGAGTTGAGTTCAGACTAATATTCTGGTCTCTCTCCCCTATTATAATAGGATTGAATAGAGTCTCCCTTGCTTGTTTAACATTGTCTGGTGCAATTTTTGCTTTGACACAATGAATGAAAAAAATAAGCAGAATTGATAGCCTACAGTGAATTATAATTTAAATAAACATAAAAGTAAATTTAATGGAATAAAAAATGTTATGGGATACATGAAGCAAAAACAATGTCATCAAAGTGACCAATTGGAGTCATTTGGTATAAAAAATATAATAATCGAAATAAATTATTCAATAGAGAGATTAAATTGCAAAATAGATACTGCCTTAGGGCAAATGAAAGAGCAAAAAATGAAAATCAAGAAATTCTACCAGAACAATATCAGGAAGTAGAGTGGAAAAAAATAAAATAAAACTTGAGATATAAAGATGCAAGCCTCTGAAGTAGGAAAATAGAGAAATATAACACAATATAATTAGGAATCCATAGACAAATAACAGCTTAAAATGTCAGAGGCTTAAGAATTAACAAGACAAATTATAACAATCAAAAGAGAAATATGAACCCATGAGAAAGTGAAATACATATATACAAAATGAGTTATATCAAAAATTTATGCAACTTGTTTATGCAGTGTTGAGAAGGGAATTAGAGCTTTAAATACATTATTAACCTAAAAAACAAAAATAAAGCTTGAATACATTATTTATCAAAAAGTACATAGAAAGAGTTATACATTTAAATCAACAACCAGAATCATGGCATAAAGGAACATCAAAGAAATGTGAAAAGATAACAACATATGAGATGGTATATTAATTCAAGTAAAAACAAAACAAATTTAGAAAACAAATGATGGTAATATAAAAGACTATATAATTTTAAAAATCTCTGGCAAGATTTATAATAGCAATAGAATGAAAATGGAAATAAAGTACAGAATGAAAAAAATTTAGTAGCTAAAGACAAACATATATTGTCAGCAATAAAGTAATTAAATTTCTAGAAAAATACAAGATGCCAAAAGTACATAACGATCAATTAAAAAAAAAACAGATACTGAAAAAAAATGGTTATGGTGGTCATAATCTACCTTATCAAAATAAATGTCACATCTGCATGATATTTTAGGTGATTTCTAGAAGACTTTCAAATATTTAATACAATTTATATGAGTTGATACAGATAATAAAACAAACACACAAAAGAAAATATGAGGGAGATCTGTCCATGTTGGAGTACGTCACCAGTCAAACACCACATGTTCTCACTCATAAGTGGGTGTTGAAAAATGAGAACACATGGTCACAGGGAGGTGAACATCATACACTGGGACCTGTCAGGGTCTGGGGTTGCTAGGGGAGGGATAGCAGTGGGAGTGGTGGCTAGGGGACAGGTAGCATAGGAGAAATACCTGATGTAGATGACAGGGTGATGGATGCAGCAAACTACCATGGCACGTGTATACCTATATAACAAACCTGCACATTCTGCACATGTACCCCAGAACTTAAACTATAATTTTTTTTAAAAAGCAGAAAAAATATAGGGTGAATGAATATGTAAATATACATGATAAAAACACATAAATAGAACTTTAATTCTGTGCCACAATGCATCAGAAATTATAGATTATGATCAAGTAGGGCATCACTAACATCCCTTGCCTGCAAAATTGTGAAATTCTCCTAGTTGCTTTTACTTCCACCCTCCACCTCCATATAGTTTCTTCTCTATCTGGCAGTGGTCCTTGTAAAGCAGGCCTAAGTTCATGCTACTCCTCTTTTAAAAATCCTTTATTATCTTCACATCTTTTCCATAGTAAGAGCCAAAATCCTTCTTAGGTTTACAAGGTCCTGCACCATATATCTCCTTCTCCCATTCCATGCCTATCTTCATCTCCTCTCACCACTGTTCACCTTGTCAGTCACTCTGTGTCAGCCTCACTTGTCACTCTGCTCAAACGCCCAAAGCCTATTCCAGCCTTGTCACTTTGGCCCCCCTTTCCTTCTGCCTGAAATGTTCTTCCTCCAGTTATTCTATTAGGTTATTCTTCTATTTCTATAAGTTTCTTCTTAAATATCACAACAGAAGCATCTTCTGCAACAAGTGCTATATAGAAGTGTAGGTCCCTACACACCTTGGCATTGCCTATATCCTTTTTACTCCCACAGAACCAGTCAAAATATGCCTCTATGAGATCAAGTACTCTTGTTTTGTCCACTAACATATGTCACCATCAGTGGAGGAAACAGGCAAAAAGTACAAATTGAAAATACATAACAATCTAAATGAGTAAAAAGTACATGAAAGGAGGTTAGGAACACAGACTCTAGAACCAAACAGCTCGGTTTGAATCTCATCTCTACCATTAATTAGCTGTGTGCTGTACAACAGATTGATTAACTTCTCTATGCCTCAGTTTCCAGTTATCTGTAATCGAGATAATAGGACTTAGCTCATAGGTGAGTTATTATGGGCTGTAATGAATGCTTTCTAAATTAATACAAATTAAGGGCTTAGAATACATGAAATATAGTAATTGCTGTATAAATGTTTATTAAATAAACAGGAAATATGCTTAAAATCACAAGGGGTCAGAGAATTTCTAATTTATATCAAATAAAACAAAAAACTATCATCAGAAAACATAGAAAGCCATATCATATGAAATGTTGATCCAGATGTAAGGAAATGGAAATTAGAATGTAAACAGTAAAAACAGTTTGAAAATACCTGTAACAACACTCAGGGAAATTGAATATACCTGTACTCCATGACCTAGCAATGTTACTGCTAGAGCTAAACAACCACCAACACACACACACACACACACACACACACACACACACACACACACACTCACACACACGGATATTTACTGTGGAACTGCTTGAAATAACAGTAATTTTGAAGTAAGAGTGAGATATGTATCAATAGCTAAAATAATACATAAAAGGCAGTAATGTATTGATGTATATTGTTGAACATTAAGTAGGAGTTAGACATGTAAAGTCGATACTGGAGAAAAAAAATAAGAGTACAGACAGATTTCTAGATATACCCTAATATTAATCACATTTGAGTGAATAAACATGGTATGAGAAAGAATGGGATTTGCAATGGGTTAAAAAATAAGAAAACAGATTTTATATTAACAAATAAGAAATCAGATTTTTTTATTGTACTTTAGGTTCTGGGGTAAGGAAATTAGATTTTATATTCTAATGGGAGAAACATTTTGAAAAAAACGAGGACATTATGGCCCTCCTAAAAACAGGCTCTGCATTTATTAAACAGGGAATCCTTTCACCATTGCTTGTTTTTATCAGGTTTGTCAAATAAATGGTGTTGGGATAACTGGCTAGCCACATGTAGAAAACAGAAACCGGACCCCTTCCTGACACCTTACACTAAAATTAACTCCAGATGGATTAAATACTTAAACATAAGACCTAACACCATAAACACTGTAGAAGAAACCTAGGCAAAACCATTCAGGACATAGGCATAGGCAAGACTTCATGATTAAAACACCAAAAGCATTGGCGACAAAAGCCAAAATAGACAAATGGGATCTAATGAAACTCCAGAACTTCTGCACAGCAAAGGAAACCATCGTTAGAGTGAACAGGCAACCAACAGAATGGGAAAAAAATTTTGTAATCTACTCATCTGACAAAGGGCTAATATCTAGAATCTACAAAGAACTAAAACAGATTTACAAGAAGAAAACTAACAAACCCATTCAAAAGTGGGCAAAGGACGTGAACAGACACTTTTCAAAAGAAGACATATATGAGGCCAACAAACATATGAAAAAATGCTCATCATCACTGGTCATTAGAGAAATGCAAATTAAAACCACATTGAGAAACCATTTCATGCCAGTTAGAATGGTGATCATTAAAAAACCTGCAGACAACAGATGCTGGAGAGGATGTGGAGAAACAGGAACACTTTTACACTGTCGGCAGGAGTGCAAATTAGTGCAACCATTGTGGAAGACTGTGTGGCCTTTCCACAAAGACCTAGAAATAGAAATTCCATTTGACCCAGCAATCTCATTACTGGGTTTATACCCAAAGGATTATAAATCATTCCATTATAAAGACACATTCACATAATGTTCATTGCAGCACTGTTTACAATAAGAAAGACCTGGAACCAACCCAAATGCCCACCAATGATAGACTGGACAAGGAAATGTGGTACATATATACCATGGAATACTATGCAGCCATAAAAAATGATGAGTTAGTGTCCTTTGTAGGGACATGGATGAATCCAGAAACCATCATTCTCAGCAAACTGACACAAGAAAAGAAAATCAAACACCACATGTTCTCATAGGCTGGTGTTGAACAAGAACACTTGGACACAGGGAGGGGAGCATCATACACTGGGGTCTGTTGGGGAGAGGGGACCAAGGGAGGGACAGCATGTGGTAGGGAAGTTATGGAGGGATAACATGGGGAGAAATGCCAGATATAGGTGACGGGGGATGGAGGCAGCAAATCACATTGCCATGTATGTACCTATGCAACAATCCTGCATGATCTGCACATGTACCCAAGAACCTAAAGTACAGTAAAAATATTTATTAAAAAAAAAAAAAAAAACAGGCTCTGCAGGTTTTTCCTAAAGCCTTCCATATAAGATCAGTCCGGAGGATTGTGGATCTCAAGATAACTAAAACATTTACTAAAGATGAATATAATCCTTTTGGCAAGAGTAGCGAAAAGAGAAGATGACCACAATTGTGATATTTAGAGAATTTATGTTAATTCTCTTATTCATTGCTGTTTAGTAATTTCTAATTTAAACTCTAATGCTTAAAGCTCAGAATTGATGAACACTTACAAGACAAACTAAAATGCAAAAAGAGTCCTCCAGATAGTTATTGGATAAAGACAAATGGCATTCAAGAGCAATCAGAAATATTTTTTATTAAAATCACATTGCTACTATGTATGAAATTAAACTTTTATATAGAATTTGAAATGCTTCCATTCAACAAACATTTATTGAGCTTCTCCTAAGTTTCATGCACCATGCCATCCTGGGAAAGTAAGGACTGGCTTTTGATTTTGGAGACTTCAATTTTTAGTCACTCTGAAATAAACAGTTAAATACTTTCTGAAGTAACTGTGGACACAATTTAATACTTTATTTTAGTTCATTTCCTTTAAATAGAATATTTTAGTTCCTTAGTGATTAAATTTCACAGTACTCAAATTTGAAATTACTGAAAATAATTTCATATATATTATGATCACATCAATGTTAACTAAAATTCTTCTTATTTAAAACATATTTTGGTTAAGGTTTATAGTATAGTGCATCATCGTGCAAATTTTTCTTTTCATTCCACTCAAGTCAACAAGTACAAAAACATAAGAGCTTTTTTAGATCAGGTGGGGGTAAATGCCATGCTAAATTAATGAAAAGTGTGAATTATGAATCATTTTACAAAGAAAGTCACTGCTGTCCTTTCAGCCATATGTGGTCACTTGAACTTAGCTCTCTAAGAATTCTCACTACTGGAAAAAGAATAAGATGTGAAAGCAGAGAAGGAACACCAGTCTATCAGGTAGGAAAATAAGAGTTTTATCTCTTATCTTCTAATGATTGGCTAGCAGTGTTCATATTGACTTATCTCCTTGGTAACACACATTTATTCAGCAAATTTATTTGTAGAAGTTTTGACGTTCTAGGGGCTTTGGATAAATGAAGAAGAAAACAAAGTTCTTTCACTTCTGGAGATTTTCACAGTGGGGAAAGCAGTCAATTAACAAAAATAGAAATAATAAAAGATCTTTTAGTGTTAATTACTATAGAGAAAAATAAAAGCAAGTACAGAGATGTAAAATGATAGGCATGCTCTTTAGAAATTGTGTGGGGGAACAATTTCTGAGAATGAGGTGGCAGAAATTGTATTTTCTGAGGAAGTGGCATTTGAGCAAAGTACTGAATGAAATAAAGAGGTGTGAAAGGCAAGTATATAGGAAAATACTATTTCTCCCAGAGGAAATGGCATTTCTTTCCTTTTTTTTTTTACTTTTATCTTCACTTCAGGATACAAGGGCAGTTTTATTACATAGGAAAGCATGTGTCATGGGCATTTGTTGTACAGATTATTTATCACCCAGGTATTAAGCCCAGTACCCATTAGATATTTTTTGTGATCCCCTACTTCCTTCCAACCTCCACGCTCTGAAAGTCCCCAGTGTGTGTTGTTCCCTTCTATGAGTTCATGTGTTCTCATCATTCATACCCATTTGTTAGTGAGAACATGTGGTATTTGGTTTTTGTTTCTGTGTTTGCCAAGGATAATGGCCTCCAACTTCATCTATGTCCTGGAAAAGGACATCATCTCATTATTTAGTCTGGCTGCACAGTATTCCATGGTGTATATGTACCCACATTTTCTTTATCCAGTCAATCATGGATGGACATTTAGGTCGATTCCATGTCTTTGCTACTGTGAACAGTACTGCAATGAACCTATGTATACATGTGTCTTTGTAACAGAATGATCTATGTTCCTTTCGGTATATATACCCAGTAATGGGATTGCTAGGTCAAGTGGTATTTCTGTCCCT
This sequence comes from Plecturocebus donacophilus, assembly GCA_004027715.1. Taxonomy (NCBI): domain Eukaryota; kingdom Metazoa; phylum Chordata; class Mammalia; order Primates; family Pitheciidae; genus Plecturocebus; species Plecturocebus donacophilus. The sequence continues at coordinate 9,915 of PVKP010012812.1, forward strand.
AGGTCTTTGAGGAATCACCACACTGTCTTCCATAATGGATGAACTAATTTACACTCCCACCAACAGTGTATAAGCGTATCTTTTTCTCTAGACTCTTGCCACTATGTTATTTTTAAATTTTTTTTTAATAATAGCAATTCTGATTGGTGTGAAATGGTATCTCCTTAAGGGGTTGTTTGATTTTTCTTGTAAATATATTTGTTACTTCTAGATGCTGTGTATTAGACTTATTGGATGCATAGTTTGCAAAAGCTTTCTTCCATTCTTTAGGTTTGTTCACAATGTTAATAGTTTCTTTTGCTTACAGAAGCTCTTTAATTAGATCCCATTTGCCATTTTGTTGTTGTTGTTGTTGCAATTGATTTTGGTGTCTACCTCATGAAATCTTTGCCCATGCCTATTTGCTGAATGGTATTGCCTAGGCTGTCTTCCAGGGCTTTTATGCTTTTGGGTTTTACATTTAAGTCTTTAATCCACCTTGAGTTAATTTTTTATATGGTGTGAGGAAGGGATCCAGTGTAAATTTTCAGCATGTGGCTACAGAGTTGTCTCAGCACCATTTACTGAATAGGAAATCATTTCCCCATTGCTTGTTTGTGTCAGATTTGTGAATTTTAGAGAGTTGTAAGTGTGCAGTTGTTGAAACAGCATTTCAGGAAAGATGATAGCAAGTTACAAGGCCTTGAGGTAGAAATGACCTTTGTGATTTGCAAAAATGGTAGGAAGCCAAGTGTCTCGAGTTCAACAGTCAATTGGATGAGTGGTGAAGAAATGAAGTGCGACAAATAGCCAAGAGGCAGATCCTGTAGACCAGGGGTCCCCAAAACCTGAGCCATGGGCAGTTACCCATCAGTGGCCTATTAGAAACCAGGCCACACATGAGGCAGAGCTCAGATCAGCAGCAGCATTAGGTTCTTATAGGAGTCTGAACTCTATTGTGAATTGTGCATGAGAGGGATCTAGCTTGCACACTCCTTATGCAAATCTAACTAATGCCTAATGATCTGAAGTAGAACAGTTTCATCCTGAAACATCTCCCACCCCCATTTGTGGAAAAATTGTCATCTACAAAAATGGTTCCTAGTGCCAAAAGGTTGGAGACTGCTAATATAGACCCTGCTGCCATAAAATTTACATTTTAATGATTATTACCAGGTCAGTAGGAAAATAAAGCCTGCAAGAAATCTACTCCAAAAGGATAATGATGGCTAGTTCTTGGGTGGTATGAGTAGCTATTGTGTGGCATGGCAAGATTTAGGATTACTGTAGAGTAGAAAAAATGTGCTGAGGATTTGAATGTGGTTTATGAGAGAAAGAGAAGAGCAAAGATGACGTTATTGTTTGGGTCCTGAGCACTTTGGTGGGTGGTGAAACAATTTATTGAGATAGACAGCTGATCTGAGAGTGACAGAAAAGAAAGAGTGATTTGGAACAAGTTAAGTTTAAAATATTTATTTGCAATCCAAGTAGAAATGTGGAGTAGAAAACTGAATATATTTTTCTGGATTTCAGGTGCAAAGGTGTAATGAGAGATACATGTTTGGGAGTCAAATTTTTTCATTTCTTAACTGAGGGTACTAAAGTCAGAAGCTGAAAGCTCATAATATTTAAGAGAGCTATACATCTGCTTATAATTGACATGTTTATGTACAAGTATGTATCTCTACAGTAATCTAAAAAGAAAAAAATAGCTTACTATGAAGAACTTGTGATAGAGACAGTTATCTCTAAAGAAAAGCATTTTTATAAATCACCTGCTAGGGATACAACAGATATATTAAAGTTGTTATGAAACTAGAATAATTATTTAATAAGTGTATTCTAAAGAACTGAAAATTGTACATCAGTTCAAAAGTATGAATTTTGAGTATTCAATTTAAAATAAATGTATAGCATTAAGTACTCAAATTTTAAGTATTTCACCTAAAAATTACATATTTATAATTTGCTGGTTATGTCAGTAATATTTAAAGCTCATCATGAAGATATAAGCAAAATGGAATATTCTTGATAAATGCAAAAAACACCTGATGCCAAAAAATATTAAGGTAAAGATCAATTCTTAATGCACCATCAAAATAATTTGTGAACATGTAGTAACTACTTTAGTGATGATGGAAAGCAATGAGAAAATAAATGCAGGATTAGTGAATATCACAAAAGCTTTAGCTGAACTGTGTTCGAGTAATCATTGTTAAGTGAACAAGCAATAGTATTTGAAAAGAGTTGAGCAGTTTTCAAAATAGAAATGGATAATTCCATAAAAAGTTTAGGCTTTATTAACTTGGTTATTTTAATGGCTAATATTTCAGAATTCTTTGCAATGCTACTGGCAATAAATCACAATATTTTCTTTTCCACACAGTCTAGCATAGGCTAGGCTTCCAGAGGCAAAGTGATGGCATAATATTTCATATAAAAAAGTTGCTTTGCTAATGTAACAACACACCATCAGCTAAATATTACTCAACTATATCATAGTTTAGCCACCTGGAAAAAGTTACAGATATTTTTAATTTCATTGCAATTCAATTTGCCGACAGAGGGTCAAAAGAATATTCTGTTTAACAACAGATAGATAAATTGAAGGAATATTTGGCTTTAACGTGAAAAACAAATAATTATTTGGAAACTTGAGAAAAATAACAGATAATACATTTTCAGGTTTACAAATTTTTATTTTCTTTTGTTATTCATTTTTTAAGTTGTCATATAGTAAAATTTGTTTTTGTTTCTTGTTTTGTTTTATTTTGTTTTGTTTTTGAGACAGAGTCTTGCTCTGTCACCCAGGCTGGAGTGCAGTGTCACGATCTCGGCTCACTGCAACTTCCGCCTCCTAGGTTCAGGCAATTGTGCTGCTTCAGCCTCCTGAGCAGCTGGGACTACAGGCACCTGCCATCGTGCCCAGCTAAGTTTTGTATTTTTAGTAGAGACAGGGTTTCACCGTGTTGAGCAAGCCGGTCTACAACTCATTACCTGAAGTGATCTACCTGCCTTGGCTTTCCAAAGTGCTGGAACTATAGGCATGACCCACCACACTCAGCCAAAATTCATTGCTTCGATGTACAGTTCTATGAATTTTAACATTTAGCTTAATGTTCTAACAATAGAATTAGGAACAGTTGAATAACTTCTCCTAACCAAAAATATTTCCTTCATGCTAACATTTGTAACCAAACCCTTTCCCTAGCCCCATATCCTAACCCCTAGTAATCACTGAACAGTTGTCAGTCACTGTAGAATTAACTTTTCAAGAGTATATTTCTTTCTTTTTAGAATATGTGTGATTGATGCTGTGTGGTTTTCTTTTAGATATTGTCCATTGTCTTCTTAAATTCATAATAAAAATATTTCCATGGAAGCATTTCCCTGAAATGTTTGTAACCTATGGTCTTATTTTTTCCTGTTTCTTGTGTATATGTGTACTTATCAATATTTCTCTCTCTCTATATATATATATAGATAAATAGATAGATAGATAAATAGATAGATACATATAATATCCTTTTGATTACTAATTTTTAAATTATTATTTAAAACGGGATTATATAAAATATGTTCTTCTCAAGAAGACTGGGTTCCAGGCTTACAGTACAGGATCTTATTTTAATTTAGTTTTTATGTCTTCCCCAGCGAACAAAGGTAGGAAACTATAAGTTTTCTTAAAAAGAAGTATTTTCTTCTTATCTCTCATGGAAATAGACTGTTACTTGCAAATATGGCTTATTTTTGTGATTCCATATTTATATTTAACAGCTCATTTCTTGGAGTTAAACAAAGTCTAGAGAAGATCCTAACAGCAATCCCTGCACACTATCTCCATTTTTAAACACAAGATTTAGGCTTCCCACCTCACGTTATGTCAAAACTTGCCCTCACCCATCCTCTGCTTGCTTTTTTTTTTTTTTTTGTAATGGAGTTTTGCTCTGATTGCCCAGGCTGGAGTGCAATGGCATGATCTCTGATTACCGCAACCTCCACCTCCTGGGTTCAAGCAATTCTCCTGCCTCAGCCTCCCGAGTAGCTGAGGTTAAAGGCATGTGCCACCACGCCCAGCTAATTTTGTATTGTTAGTAGAGATGGGATTTCTCCATGTTGGTGCATCTGGTCTTGGATTCTGACGTCAGGTGATCCACCCACCTCAGCCTCCCAAAGTGCTGGGATTACAGGCATGAACCACCACGCCTGGCTGTCAATCCCCTTCTTAGAGCATACTTTGTTAAGTCTTTTGGAGTGGTCACTGTGGAATCTTTTGTCTTCTCCCAACCACTGGAAGCCCTTTCATTCTCCACGGTTACAGGCAGCCCTTCTGGTTACTTGTTTGGGAAATTCATGATCTCCTAGCTTCTGCAGAAAGAGAGGTAGGGTGTGTGTGTGTGTGTGTGTGTGTGTGTGTGTGTGTGTGTGTGTGTGTGTGTGTGTATGGAGGTGTGTGTGTGTGTGTGTGTCTTTTTATATTTTGGATAAAAAAAAGCATGGAATCTAGGGTAACTTTATGCCCCAGCATTCACACTGAAAAGAACAGATGCAGCATTTCTCCAAACAGCTTCTCTAAGCTTCCAAAGTCCCCTCACAAGGGAACAAAAATATCATCTACATGATGTAGTCTGACAGATCTTGGTTACAACACAATTATTTCATATTTTTGGTTCATACTACTCTTCAGGAAGAATATGCATAATGTACGCATTTCCATTTAATAGAATTTTGGCAACACCAGGCGCCCATGTTTTGTTTTCGTTTTAATCATATCCAGAACTAGGAAAAATCAGAGTGAATGCAGAGATGTGTCTTTCTCTTGCTCATCTAAAAGTATTGCATCAAACTAATTCTTTGATATATTTTTCAAAAACTCTTAAAGATCTGTTACAAATGTACTCGCTAAAGCTTCATCTGAAGTATTTTATCACAATTAGATCTGCTGTTCATTCACAGTATGTAGATAATGCCAGAATATTCAGATAATTTTTTAATAAAAAGTGACTAAGTGATATATAATAAGCTAGCAGTTGACACTCAGTAATAAAATTGTTATCATTGTTTTCCCCAAGGTTTTTATGCTGGGAGATACTGAAAAGCCTCAAGAAACCACTTTGTAATGGTATATGCAATAAGAACTAATTCAATTTAATAGAGGTCACTACAGCAATTGCTTTCTTTTCAAGTAAATTATATAGTCTTTTAGTTAATGTATGAAAAAATCTGTAATTATACTAAATTTTTCTCTGCACAAGTCAATGATGACTTGGAATAATCATCTGTTAGAAGATTTCAGAAAGATGTTAAAGAAACTTTTAGGTCATTTGCAAAATTACAAAGTTTCACTAGCAGTGGACTCAAATATTCTTTTATAACAGTTCTGAAAAATCTCCTAATCCTGAGCACTTCAACACAAATAGATGTATGCATGTATACACAAACTTGCTCACACATGTGTGCACACATATGAAAATATATATACATTCATACAGGCACAATACACGAGTATGTGTTAGAAAACACACACTGAGTTATATTTCTAACTCATTTAGTGATCCAAGCACTCTATATAAACATAAATTAGTTTCTAATTTCAATACAAATTTCTATCATATAAAGTACTGAGAGTTGAAAAATGTGATTATTTTCTGTTTTGTTAAGTTAAAAATATTTCCATATATCCAGTGATTTTGTACACTGGCATCTCATGGGATGGATTTTAAAAATTTAAATCTTTCCTTCATACTAAAATATTAAGGATTGTTCTTTCTCAATTCCAACACTGGCGTAATTTTATTCAACTGTTACTTTAATCAGATCATTCTGTGTTACACATATCTAAAGAATCCTCTGCTATTTTCTATGCAAAACTCTATGAAAGGAGAATTCCTTTCAATTCTCTTAAAACAATTTTACTCTGGCTGTTCTCTCTGCCAGAAAGTTTCTACCCCAGGTCTTCAGTGAGAGCTCCTCTTGCAAATGCTACTAAAATACATTCTAGATACTTTGTTAACTATAATAAAATTTATCTTTATATCTTTTTGAAATTTGTTTATTATTTATTATCTTCATATATCTTACTATTTGAAAATTTCCCGGTCATGCATTTACTTCAGAACTGTCTCCATTAATAAAAGTTAACTTCATAAAAGCAGATACTTTGTCTTTTTCATTGCTGAATCCTCAGTCTCTAAATTGCATATGGTATAGCATAAGCATGCACTAAATACTTCAAGAAAAATTAATCCATGAATTAGGAAGTTAGAATTTAGTATCCCACATGAAACATTCAATAAACAGTACCTGTATTAACATACATACAAAAGAATAGTAATAGAAGTAATAGTTTCCAGATAAAAAATAATCAAAATATCTGTGTTTCAATATGTAAGCCCAAGAAATATAATGAAAACTTGGAAATAACAAAGATATTTTATGTGATTCTATTTGTTTCTTTGCATATTTTCAAGTATTTGCTTACGTACATAAAAATTTAAAATAAACACATTTAATTATCAATATATACATGAGCAGTTTTACATAAATGGTTAAAAATGGTTTGGATACACTACTAAAGAATTGTATTTTCTCACAAAATAAAAATATCTTCAGATTGTTAAGGGCAGCCAATGATCTACGAACTAAATATCAGAGGAAGGGGAAGAGGATTGAGCAGAATTCCAGTATCATATATTATGGAAGTGAATGAAATCAAACACTGTTGTGTCCTATTGATATATTCTGTCATCTTCTCTCTTTTACCCCTTTGCTATTTACCATCAACTTCTCTTTTGTGATTTATCCTCTTGTTTCATGTGCTCACTGTGTTATTACCCCTCTTGTAATCTCTGCACATAATCTCTCATTCTCTCTTCTCATCCCTTTTTATTATTTTCTAATGTTTTTGTTTTTGTTTTTGCTTTTGAGATGCAGTCTCACTCTGTCACCCAGGCTGGATATAATAATTACAAAGCATATAGGCATCTAACAATAGGTATCCAAAATACACGAAGCAAGACTGGCAGAGTTGAAGAGAGAAATAGATCATTCAACAATAAAAGTTAGATCCTTCAATATCCTCCTTTCAAAAATGGATAAAACAATTAGGCAGAAGAACAACAGGTAAATAGAAAAGATAAATACATTATAAACCAACTAAAACTAACAAATAGAACATCCAAAAAGAGCAGAAGAAACATCCTCTCAGGTTTATATAAAATATTCTCCAGGAAAGATCATATTCTACCATAAAACATGCCTTCATCAATTGTAATATAAAGTATACTTTCCCACCACAGTAGATAAAATTAGGTATTGATAACAGAAACAAAATTTTAAAATTCACGAAATATGAAAATTATGTAATCAATAGATTCAAGAAAAAGACAACAAGGAGACTAGAGATAAATAAAAACAAAAACATATCAAATTAAAATTATGTAATGCAGTAAAAACAGTGCTCACAGCAAAATGTATAGCTATAAACATTTGTTTAAAAAAAGGGGAAAAAATCCTCAAATTAACAACCCAACTTTCTACTTTAAGATGATGTGAAAAGAGGAAATTAAACACAAAACAAGTAGAAAAATAAAATAATGGCTAGAGTAGAAATAAATAAAATAAAGAATACGAAAATCTACAGAGGAAATCAAAATCAAAAGTTGATTCTTGGAAAGATTCAGCAAGGTTAATAAAGCTACCTAGACTAACCAATAGAAAAAGAGAGAAAAGTTACTAAAATTAGCATTAAGAAGAGAAGACATAACTTCTAGTCTTACAGAAATAAAAATTGCTGGAATATAATACCTGCAAATAAATTAAATAACTTAGATGAAACAGGCAAATGTTTACAAAGACACAAACTACCAAAACTGACTCAAGAAGAAATAGAAAATCTGTATACACCTGTAACAAGTAAAGAGATTGAATTCGTAATCAAAAATCTATCCACAAAGAGAAACCCAATGCCCAGAAGACTTCACTGGTGAGTTCTATCAACAATTAAGGAATAATATCAATTATTCACAAACTCTTCCAAAAACTAAAAGAGCAGGGAATACTTTCTAATTCATGCTATGAGGACAGTATTATCTTAATACCAAAACCAGGCAAAAATATCACAAAAAGAAAACTACGTATTCTCTCTAATGACAATAGATGCAAACATCCTAAACAAAATTTAAATATTCAACACAATAAAAAAAAAGATTATTCAATATGACCAAATATTTTTCCCAGGAATAGAAGATTGCCTTAATATTAACAAACAAATTACTATATTGTACCATATCAGTAAAATAAAGGCAAACTTCATGATTGTCTCAACAGCTATAGAAAAGGAATTCAACAAAACTCAATACCGCTTCATAATAAAGACCCATAAAGTCAGAACGGAAGGGAAATTCCCCAACTTTATAAAAACCATCTAGAAAAACCTGTAGCAAACATCACCCTCAATGAAGAAAGACTGAACATTTCTGCTTAAGGTCAAGACAAAACAAAGATGTTTGTTCTTACCACTTTTATTCAGCATTGCACTGCAGAAACAAGGCAGTGAAATTAGGCAAGAAAATAAAATAAAGGACATCCAGATTTAAAAAAGAAGCAGTAAACATACCTCTATTAGCAGGTAGAAAGGTGTACAGGAAATCCTGAAGGATCCACTAAAAACCTGGAAGACAAAATAAACATTTCATCAATGTTGCAGGATACAAGATTATACAAAAAATCAATCCCATTTCTGATTTGCAATGTATCTGAAAATGAAATTAAGAAAATAATTTTGTTTGCAAGAGCATCATAACATATACTTGGAAGAAAATTTAACAAAATAAATGTAAGTCTTTTACTCTGTGCTATGACCTAATTGTTTTTGTTACCCCCAAAATGTATATGTTGAAATCCTAACCTGCCAGGTATATTAGGACAGGGGGACTTTGACAAGTGACTGGGATTAGTACTTTTACATCAGAGATCCCAGAGACTAGTTAGTCCTTTACAATAAGTGACAAGATAGCAAGAAAACACCATCTATGAGCCAAAAGATGAACCATCATCAGACATCAACTCTGTCTTGATCTTGGACTTCCCATCTTTCACAAATATGAAAAATAAATTTATGTTGTAAATAACCTATTTATTATTCAACATAATCACTACAAATTTCCAACTGTTTTATTTCCAGTCATTGGTATTAAAAATCATACGGAAGTCTGAGTGACCATAATAACCAAAGAATCCTGAAAAAAAGGAAGGAAGTTAAAACATTCATAATTCCCAACTTCAAATATTACTCCAAAGCTTCATTTATCAAGACAGTATGATACTGGCATAAAGACAGCTATATTGACTTTCTCTCTTTTTTAAAACTTCAGAAATATCAACTTGAGTTAGCAGAGACATTGGATATTTAGACACAAAATTAAAATAGTAAACAGTAAAGTAAAATTGCCTTCCAAATGCAAAAAGATGTTCTGGAAGCAAACTAAATTGACAGGAATCCTCAGAAAAAAATATCATAGAACTGTTCGAAAAAAAGTTTCAGTTAAATAATTTTTTACTCTTTTATCATTATTTGAAATATATTAAACAACTGTAATTAAAAGTAATAACAGCATACACATTTTTATTTAATTTTTGATAAATCAAATCTTATAATACCTTGGGATAATTTTTCTAAATTTTATTATAGTTATATCCTTATAATTTCTTATACTGCCGCTCCTTCCAGGGCCAATGCAGAAGATTTATCTGAAGGGATAGAGATATAGCTAAATACCAAGCAGGGTGATCTTATTGTGCCTTACAGGTACCTGGAGGAGGGCCTGTTATAACACAATCACTAGAATTTCTTATCTGGGGTATATCCCAAGAATATACATGCCTCATAACTTTCCAGGTGATACTGAAGCTATCAATCCAGGCAACAAAACCTGAGAACAACTAGACCAGGTTATTATTGGAACTCTGAGTCTCCCAGAGAAGGAGCCAGATATCTGCGTGTGAAGCCACGTTGAATACTTTAGATCAACCCTGGATAAATACAGCTCAACCCTGTAATATACAACCCTGACAGCTGTATTTTATCCAGTGTTCTCAGTCTATATCATATGAGGAAAAGCATCATGAGACTGAGATGGGTCCCAAATTCCTGACTTACAAAGTTATAAAGTATAAGAGCATGGTATCTGTTTTAAGCCCTAAGTTTTGTGGTCAATTGTTACACAGCAATAGACAGCCTGAATATCTAAGCATGTACATATGAGGACAGGCTCCATCTTTTTAATGCACTAGAATTTCAACAGGTGTCAGCATTTTTGAGAAAAGTCCAGTAAGGGATCTGGGAGATGACCTAAGAAGATCCAGAACCCTGCTTGTGGCTCTGGCCAACTTGTTAGATTTTTTGTTCCTTGTGCCAAGGTGCTGCCAACAGCGCCCTGGATAAAGAAGAGCCCGAGTAGCAGTATTTTGACTAATGATGATGGTTCTTTTATTTAATGATAATGTACCTCTTTAACTATGGGTAGGGGCGAGGTGAAAAAAAGTTCTAGATAAACTTGTACATTTATGTTTTACTTTATTCCAAAGAAGAAACAAATAAGTTTAGATGACTGGCCCAAGTTGATATTTGAACTCAGAACTTAATTTTATTTAGCACATTTACCTATGTTAATCAAAATCTTAATTTTTGCTACAGCATTATCTGTTTTTCTCCTTATATGTAGGATAATTATGTTTCTCTTGTCTGCTTTCATCTCTCTCATCTGCTTTCATATGAAACTTAAGTAAATTGTCTATAGGAAAGATATTACACTCAGATATACAAATATAGTAATGAGAATGACATCTGATATCTAAACTAAACACTAGGTTCTAACAAGGAAAAGCAAATTCTGTACCAGTTACCGACTTCAATAATTGTGTAGGAAGGTCATTAATTTCTTATTAAATAAAGGCCTCTGGAGAGATCAGTTTACCAGCCTAACCTCGAAGGCTGGAGCTGTCTCGTGTGTGTGTGTGTGTGTGTGTGTGTGTGTATGTGTGTGTGTGTGTGTGTGTGTGCGCGCGCGCACGTGCGTGCATGCAGGCACCTGTGTGATGCTTTCTCTGAGTAACTTCTTTGGTAAGTCAGACACAACTACCATGTTCTACATATATAGAGACCAGTTAAAGTCCTCCAATTAGTAAAGACTTGTATTCTTCAAAACAAAACTCAATAGTATTATTTTGTTTTTACTTTTCATTTCACAGCTTTTAGTTTGAACTCAAACTGCATTAGTGAAAACAGGGTCCTTAGAATCTGTCAACAGTGAGTGGCCAGCTGGCAGCTCTGAATGACACATAGACAATGGTAGCCAACTGTCAGGATAATAAATACATACTATGAACATCTACTTAGTCTCTTGATAATGTTGTCCATTTTGTAAAATCAATTATTTATAGAGAAATAGATCATTTTCATTCCTGAATGAATATATATATATTCATTCAGTGGTGTGTGTAAAAGCCAGTGTATACTGACATATAAATGGTAATTACTAATTTCAGAATTTAAAAAGTATTGTTAAATACAGCTATTATTAAAAATAAATTATATAAACATATATAAATTTTTCTAAGTATAAAAATAATTGATATTAAAAGCTCATTTCCTGATTATTTTAGCATGTCATAAATTACATATATGCTTGAGATTTACGTATATTGCATCTTTATAGCAGAAATATTACATAATGGTGTGCTTCTACACCTCTTTATCTTACTTTGTTCAGTGAATTTACATTTATAACTTGAAATTGGCCAGAAGAGGAATATGTCAACCACCAAAGTCAGCAAACACTATATGGACTGAGGCTATTTTTCCTTGATACTCAATTGTACACCATTGCATATAATTATATGATTATTCTTATTAATTCTCAATGACCATCATGTCAGTAACGTCAACACAGCTGATATACAAGCCAGACAGATGAAGATAAAAATATGAACTTTATTAATGATGAAGCTATTTGCATAAGCTGCTTTAGACTCTGCAGCCAAATGTGCTTGCTAGTCTTTAAATGCATAATTAGATAGATTTACTCCTGCTCTCCAATCCAGCTGACATCTGCAAGCTACCCTTGAGCAATTGATTCTCAATGCAGCCTCTCTTTGGACAGACAATTCTAGGGATCTGGAACAGAGTGAAGAAAGGCTGCGCCAAACATACTCTGTAACTTCTCTCTAAGTCAGAGTATCAGTTAGTTTATGTTTGACTGCTTGGCACTGAAAAAGCCAAAATAACAATGGGTAAACAACATAGAGCCCATGTCATGACAATTTGGAGGTATGTATTCTGAGTGCTGGGCTCTGTTTACTTGCTGTTCTGCCAGCGTGAAAAACTTACTTCCTGTTCCAAGGTGACTTCAGGAGCACCACCTCATATGCATTCAGCCAGCAGGAAAGATATATGAAAGGAAACTCATCCTTCCTTTTAATGGGACATCCTAAAACACCACACAACTTTTTCCTTCTCCTCAGTGAAAACTTAAGTCGAATGGCCACAACTAGCTGCAATGTAAACTGGTCAATACAGTATTTAGTTAGACACATGGAAGCTCAGAATTTTATATTTGATATTAAAAATGAGAAAGGGAATGACATATGGTGAATCTTTGCCATACTCCCCAATTACATAATTAACTGAATGGGAAAAGAGGCTAGATATGTCAATGTAGCTGAATATTAAACTAGAAATGTAGGGCATAGTAAATGTGTTCTATCACAATATGTGTTTTTTTCACTACTTCAATCTATTACAATGAAGATAATGGAAAATTCATTCATAAGAGAGCATATAAAATGCAAAGCAACTGCCAAGTGACTCACAAAAATAATTAAAGAACTATATACATAAACTAAAGAATTCTGATAACTTGATGTGTAACATGGGGGGAGAAATTACATATTCCTACAAAGTATACCATATTTATGACTTAAAAGTTAGTATTTTTAATATTAACATGTGAATATTACAAGAGTGTTAAACTATGGTTTATTATAAGTAAAAACACAATTTGATTATACTACATTACCAATTATTTCCAAAATTGGATTAAAAGAACCTGATACATCTTTAAGAATGGGCTGTGATAAATGGATAAAAATAATCTTCGAACAAACAGACTGTGAACTAAAACTGATTTTCTGAAGAAGTTTAGTGTGTTTACAGTGTGTCTTTCCAAGTAGCTCACTCATTATAGTATGCATTTGTGTATCAAACAGTTTCTTTATAAAGAGTATAAGTTTTATCATCATTTTAATACTTGTCTAAATTTTGGCACATTCTGAAACACTGATGTCTGGATTAATGAGATTTTACTCTAAATTCTAATTTTTGCAAGGATACAGAAAGTTTCACAATCAGTAAAATACTTTTCCATCCTTGATGAAATGCCTGAAATAAGTATTATGTCATTATAAAGTAATTCCAACTAGAAGAGAATATTGAATGTGTCTTAATATTCTTTGGTAATGAGACTTTGCAGTACTTTTGTAAGCATCAGTGCAGAGACACTTAACGTTATGTGATTAAGTTAGCATGTTTAAAACATTTATTTCTATGCAACTAGCAATGAATCAGCATGTTTATAGATGCTGCTGTGGAAGAATAATCTTCATCTACAGAAGTTTTAACATTTGCCTAATATCGTGCTCTTGCTCCACGACTTCATTTGTGTTCAAACTCCAACATATGAATCATTTTTAATCAGAGAAAATGAGCATAATAATCAAATGCAAAGCAGCACAGGCTGATAGTGAATGTTTGTTCTAATGAGAACTTCTGCTTATGTCAGATAATTTAGCTTTCAAAAATATAACTGACGATTAAGTCAAGGAAAAGTCTAAGCAAATCTAAAATTACTGCAGGAAGTTAGAAAAACTCCCTTATACCTTTATGCATTTCCTCATCATTAGAAAGGTCACAGTTTTCTGGTGCCACAAGTCTAGCCACAGCATATGCCTCATCAACTTTCAATCTGTATATCCCTTCAATTAATATATAAGATCATGTTAAAAACACTAACAAAAATTCATTTGATCTAGCTCGGCTCATTTGTGGAGCCTGCAAGGTTAAAGAATTTTAATTAAACATGGTAGTGAATTTTGAATGTGTTTTACATCCATTTTTCTATCCTCCAGACATTGTTCAAAAGACCTGAATGTTAACAGCCTCTAGGCTCATTTTCAATTACATAAACCATACATAGAGTGACTCAGTTCAGGCAAGAAAAAAAAAATGGGCAAATTATGTAATATGAGAAATGATTAATTTCTTTTTTTTTTCTTTTAAGCAGGAGAACAGAAAAGCTTTTGAGGCTTGTTAACTGAAGCTTCCTCTTAGTTTTCAGAACCTAAAAAACTGATACTTCAAATCAGGTATGGTTATAGAAAAAAGATCAATGATGGGTTTTAAAATATTGTAAAAAGTCTATGATTTATTCTTACTCTTAAGTAGATTTAGAGTATGATGATCAAAATAGTAAAGTCAGATACCAAAGAAATGAATATGACATAAAATTACGTATTACTTTTGAATTTTACTAAATTAAAATTGTCAGATTAGGCACTTCCTTACTTCTCATTTACAATAAGTGGTATCCTCAGACACTGAATTTACACAAAATTTTGGAGTGTTCAGCATGGACATTGGGATGGTACTAAACTGATACCAGAGTTGCACAGTTGAGCAAGGAAGATAGAGAAAACATAATATCAAAAGTCAGGTACAGATTCCTGGCTTCCACTTAAGTTATAGAAGGCAGGAATTATTGCTCCCAATATAAAAAAGGAAAAGCTCAGCAACATATAAAATCATACTTTTTTGGAGTCTTTCTAAGAGCTGAGATTGCACATTAACCAGTCTAAAATATAAGGAAACACAAGCTCCTACAAGAAAAGATAGCACATGAACATAGACTCATATAGAACAAAGAACGGGAGTAAGGCTAGGCCATCATGCTGGAAGTTAAGAATTGATCTATTTTTTTTTTTTAACAAATTACTAATAGTCAAGTGTGAATTAGTGTGGTTAGGAAACACTTGTATCCTAATACAAAAGTGTATTTATTAACCCAATCACAGGCTCTTCTCCAAAGAATATCATTGAGTACTTAGGAGAAAGAATATGGGCAGGTGGGTATTGGACAAAGCCTCCATCAGTGATGGTGGGTTTGGGGGAAGGGAGTGGTCACTACTCAAGAAAGGAATAAAGCCCTGCAGAAAGTCCTTCCGGGATTACTACTTCCACAGGATAAAACCATTAAGCTGCTATGGAAAGGAAAACAAATCTGCTGTACCCCAAACAGTTGGTAAGACCCACTGTGGCCAGGAGAAGAGGAAACGACACGCCATATCCCAACAAAACAAGGTCATGGAACCACCTTTGTCAGGATCACAGAAAAACACTTATCTTTAGGGGAAACTGAGAAAGCCCTACTCCAAAGAACTAGAAACTCAGAGACTGCCTGTGTCTGTCTCTGGATCACCACAAACAATATTATTATTCTAGTACCGGCTACCAAATGTTAATCTTCTACTGGAGGGAGGATAAAGCATGGAGACAAACTCTTTGAGAATATAGTGAGAAAAGTCCTAAAGCTGAGGGTAGAGAAGCATAAAAATCCCTTCCACAATCCAGCCCTCACCGTATGCACTAGTTAACACTAAGTAAATTATAAAAACAGTGGTACACCAAGATAACATAAATAATATCAACATTCAAATTTAGGTCAACTTCTGGCTATATAAATTCAATTCTCTGGTAAAGTCACAGGAGACAAGAAGTCATGCCCATACTCAAGCAATTAAAATACTACCTTGGTCTCTACATTCCAATATACAATGTTCAACTTTTAACAAAATATTGTAGGACATGCAGAAAAGCAAGAAGATAATGACCCATCAACAAGAAACAAGGTACTTAACAGATTCAGACTTGGATATGGCCCAATTGTTGGAACTATCAGATAAAGAATTTAGAAAAAATATAATTACTATATCCAAGCCAATGATAAAAATAGATACAATGTATATGAACTGACAAAAAATACAGACAGGAAATTGAAACTGTAAGAAAAAATAAAATTAAAATGCTAGAAAAAAATCCACATTAATAGATATGAATAATGTCTTTAAAGGATTCACTGTGTTACTTAAACAGACAACAAGAATCAGTAAACTTAAGGATAGGTCAGTAGAAAATATCCAAACTAAAACACAAACTGAAAAATAATAGTTAAAAATACATTTTAAAATCCAAAAACAATAGCACTGAAGAGTTTTTGGAGACAATATCAAATAGTTTAGCATATGTATAATTGTTCTCCATGAGAGAAAAGACAGAGAAAATAGGTCATAAGAACTATTAAATGAGATAATGGCTTGGAATTTCTCAAAAATAATATAATACATTAAACTATAGAAGTAAGAATGTCAGAAACGCTAATCAGGATAGATAGCACCATCCTCCCACTCCAAATTTAAAACCCCTAGATGCATAATATCTAATTTCTAAATATCAAAGATAAAATATTGAAGACAACTAGAGATAAAGGCACACTATATACAGAAGAACTGTGATAAAAATTTTATCAAATATATTTTTAAAAATATAAAAGTCAGAAGCAATAAAGTGCCATCATTAGAGTACTTTTTTAAAAATCTGTCCACTTAGAATTCTATATTCTATGAAAATATCATTCAAAAATTAAGGAGTCATAATAGCAGTTTCAGACAAACAATACCTCCTAGTATAGTTTGTTATTAGCAGCCTTGCATTTTAGAAAATATAAAAGAAAATTCTTCAGGCATAGGATCATTATTATCAGTATATACATGAAAAAATGAAGATCTTCACAAAGACTTAAAATTAATGTAAACATATTAAGCCTTTTAAATTATTTTTTCACCAAGCAATTATTTCTGACTATAGAAGAATTAGAAGGAAAAGTGTAAGTACATATCATTCCAAATTAAAGTATTTTACAAAAAGTTGCAAAAGATTGAAAAGAAGGAATTATGTGCCTACTGGTGTAGGATTCTTATACTACGTGTAAAGAAGTATAATTTTGTTTGAAGAGAGACTAAAATTAGTCAATATTACTTAGTATGTTAAACATAACCATTAAAATATGAAAAAGAAATATAGTAACCACAATAGAGAGTAAATATTTTAAAAAATCAAAATCAGGCAAATAAAGGGAAACTATAATAGAAAACTGACAGAACAAATTGATTTTAATCCAACAATGACTGCATTGAATGTAATTGACCTAAACACAGAATGTCAAATTTGTATGAAGTACTGAGACTCAAATATATACTTGATAGAAAAACTACCTTAAACTTAAAACAAGTAAAAAGTAAAGAATAAAGTGACTATATGAATATAAGGGAAAATATATTTCAGAATTTTAAAAAACTGCCAGAAATAAAGAGAAACTTTGCATCCTGATAAAGAGACAATATGCCATGAACATGTAACAATTGTAAAGTGTATGGATTTAAATACAGCTTTAAATTCATACACACACAAACACAAAATTGAGAGAACTCAAAGGAGACATTAAAAACTGCAATTATCATTGGAGCCACAACACTTCTAACACTGTAACAGAAAATGTAGGTTTAAAATCAGTAAGGATATAAAAGCCTGAACACTACTACCAAAAAAATAGACTTAACAGACAATTAATAATCTTGTTCACAATAACAGGCAAAATAGATATTTTCTGAAGAGCACATGGAACAATAACAAAAATAGACAATGTTCTGGGCCATCAAAAGAATTCCTCAAAATAATATAAGATATACTATCTGACCATAGCAGAATTAAATTAGAAATCAAAACCAGAAATATAGCTAGAAAATTAACAAATATTTTGAAATTAAACAAAACACTTCCAGATAACTTATTATTCATAAAAGCATCAAAATGAAAATTAGAAAACATTTAAATTGAAGGAAAACAAAATAAAACTTATTCAAATACGTGTGATGCAGTTAACGTAGTGCTTAAAAGAAAAGATACAGCATTAAACACTTATGTTGTGCATATAGCAGAAAAGAAGAAAGGCCTCAAATCAGTTATCTAGGTTTTTAGCTTAGAAAAATTTAAAAAGAATAACCAATCTAATCCAAAGCAAACAGCAGGAAGAAAAAAAAAATGAAGAATTCATTGTATCTGAAAAAATCTAAACAACAATAGAGAAAATCAATATAATCAAAAGCTGATTATTTGAAAAATAACAAAAGTGATAAAACATCACAAAGAAAGATAAAACAGAAGCCACCAATGTAAAGAAATAAAGATTCTACATTCACTGAAAACTCTCCAGTTATTTAAAGTATAATACAAACATTTAGAGCAAAATAAACAGCAAATAACAATACAATCACAAGAAATGTATGCCTCAAATTTTGACAATTTTGATGAGACAAATTCCTCAAAATAAATAATTTATTAAACTTACTTAATAAGAAATAGATCAACTGAACAGTAAATTAAATAAATTAAATTTGTAGTTTGAAAACTTCCAAATAAATTTCCAGACCATTTCTGCACAGTGGTACTTAAAATTTCCCCAGGTCAACTGAATGTACATTCAGATTTAAAAATGCCTGCTCTTAGCTCTACCTCAAGAGTTTGTAGGAGTTATTGGTGAGCCAGGAGATGATTGGGAGGATTAATTAAAAATTCTGGAGCAGCTGGCCTGTTTCATTAATCTCAAACAATGAAAAGTCAAGGTATTTGTTTGGGACAGAAATTTCAGGCTGAATTGATAAGTGAGGAAAACCCAGTGTATTTCCCTGGATCAATAATTCTCAGCCAAAGTTGAAACTGAATAAGAAACACTGGGGGTAAAATCCAGGCATCAGTACTTTTTAAGCTTTCCATGTGTTATCAATACTAGTCAATTTTGAGAAACATGAGCCCAACAGGCAGAGATCCTTAATGAGATTAGTGTTAAATCTTCATAAACACAGATGAGTAAAGTGTTTTAAAGAAAAGTATTTTGTATCAGAAAGCTGTCTTTACCTCAGTTATGAAAGAAATCCACTTGTCTAAATGTTTTGCACATATTAAGAGGGGAACCTGTCTAAATATGTTGTCTGCTTACCTTTGTAGCATTCTAGAAATCTCCCTTTCATGTGATTCTTGCCATGGATACATACTCTGTTTATTGTAAGGGAGGCAAAATTTTACATCTACCTTCTTGGAATTTTTAACTTGGCCTGACAATTAAATTGACATGGAACAGATAACAGAAGCAAAACATACACATTTATTTAATATTAGTTTTATGTGACATGAAAGTCCTCATAAGAAAATACAGACTCAAAGATACGAGTTTAATGCCTATATATCATATTGCACAAAGAGTAGTAAGTTTAGTTTAAGTGGAAAGGCTAGAAGAGTTATTTTAATAGGTTCTGTATAAAATTATTTTGAGCTCAACTTCCATTGTTATTTTCTTTCTAATATAAAGAGAACAACTTTCATATGAGAGTTCTACCTCATGTTTTAAAGAAATAGTAAGAAGGTCAAAGTGATCTTACACTTGCTATTTTTCAAGTGCCTTTAACTCAAAATAGTCAATATGCCAGAGTTATAGATTTGAAGGTATTTGAAACATTTTGACGGATATTCTTGGCTTCTTCAATATCAGGGATTCCATATTAGATTCAATTTTTTTAAGAAAAAAGATAGCAATGCAGTTGTATGAAGAGACAAAACAGATGATCTTGAAGGTAAAAAATAATGCAGAGAAAAAACAAGAGAACAGGCAAATATTCTAATCTGCATTTTCAAAATAAAATTTGTACTGAACATGAAACCATAAACAAGTAATTCAAGTAATTAGAAATGAGCAAGATCCATACATTGTAAACTAGATTATTACAGAGAAATGGAAGAAAAACTAAATAAATGGAGAGATATACTATGCCTATAAGTCAGAAAACTCAATCACATGTACATTTAAATTCACCTCCAATTATTTTATAGATTGAATGTAATTCCAGTATAAATCCCAACAGACATTTTTGTGGAAATTGATAAAATGATTCTAAATTTTTTAATGAAATGCAAACAACTTACAGTTGACAAAATAACTGTGAAAGAGAATGTTATTGGAAAGCACTGATTTCAAGATGTACTAAGAAACTACAGTAATAAGCACAATGTCGTGTTGATTTAAAGAGAGACAGAATAATTGGACAAAATATCAACACATACAAATTTGAGCAAGATTCAGTGCATAACAAATATTTATTTTATTTTATTAGAGACGGAGTCTTACTATGTCATCCAGCCTAGAGTGCAGTGTGTAATCCTAGCTCATTGCAACCTCTAACTCCAGAAATCAAGCGATTCTCCCATCAGCCTCCTGAGTAGATAGGACTACAGGCGTACGCCACCATGCTGGGTTAATATTTTATTTTTGTAGAGATAGGGATTCAGTGTAATGCCCAGGCTGATCTGGAACTCCTGGCCTCAAGTGACCCTCCCACCTCAAATAGCCAAAGTGCCGAGATTACAAACATGAGCCACCATGCTGGGACCAGGAAGACTCTTTTCAACAAATGTGTTAGAACAATTGTTTATCCATGCTAAACTCTCCCTGGAATAGATATCTTCAACGAGTATCTCTTGTTTATGCAAAAATGAAATGAAAATCAATCCTAGAGTCAATTGTGAAATCTAAACTATAAACTGTCTGAAAGAAAACATAGAATAAAATATCTGTGACTTAGAGTTAGGCAAATATTTCTTGTATATGATATAAAAGTATAGTTCATCAAAGACGATATGGATTAAATGGACTTTATCAAAATTTAAAACTTCTACTCTTTTAAAAGACACCATACAAAATCAAATAGACAAGCCGAAGACTGGAGAAAACATTTGGAAATTATGTATCTGATAAATAACTTGTACTCAATGATTTCTAGCACAGGGAAGTGATGAATGTTTGGAGTAGTGTGTACCCAGGGTGTCCTGATTTGATCTTTGAACATTGTATGGACCGTGTTGAGACATAGCATGTGCCTCATAATAATTAATTTTAAAAAGACAAACAAAATAAACTCATTTTTTAATAAATAGAAATTTTGAAATGATACTTTACCAAAAGAGATATTAATGCCAAATACATAAAAACCATGCTCAAGAAGGGGCTTAAGAAAATTGTGGGGATAATGGCTAGGTTCATTCTCCTGAGTACAGCAGTGGTTTCTTGGATGCATAAATATGTCAAACTTACCTAATTGTAAAAATGCCACTTTGTAGGTACTAATTTGGTAGAAAAATATACCATTAACTGATATTAAAATCCATTTATTATACAGATCTCTGTGATAATATATGTAATAAATATGTTACAATACAAATTAAATGCAGAGACAAATTAGAGCTACCCTTTGCTTATAATAGTTCTCAATTCTCTCACAGAATTAGTGAGAACAGTGAGAATAACATTTTTGCATTGTCTCGAACTGTAAAAGAAGTAATCATTTGATGTTGGTTATTGTGTCTAATACCTGACATCTAAGATTGTTCATGTAAATTTGCTTAATTTTATGTAATTATATTTAATGAGAAAAACAGAATTTGGAGAAAACAAACTAGTGGAGGCAATAAACGTGTGAAAGATTAATTTGGTGCATGAGAATGTCCCTGATAATATCATCATACAATGAAGTGTAAATTAGAAAAATCTCTGAAAAGTATGATCATGCTAAAGTCATGTCAGTTATAAACAGGGGCTCCTGCCTAGTAAATATTCCACAGGAGAGTATCTAGAAATATAAAGAAGTTCTGGTTGAAGATGTTATATAATTTGAATAAAGAAAATAGAGCCAATACAATTTGTGTCCATTGTAACCTTATAAGAAAATGAGTAAAATGTAGACAATTCAAGACTAAACTTTTAACCAGCCAACTCGTCTTTCTACACACTCATAAAAATGAGGCATTAACAAAATGATACAAGAAAATGTCATAAAAATGGCATTAACAAAATGATACAAGAAAAGAAGGAAAAGCCCTATACAGTGTATAAACTGGACACCTATCTTCTAAGAAATTTTCTACAATTTATAACAGCGAATATTTAGATTTTTTGATAACTACTTTAAAAGCATCTCAGAAAGTTTCTCATTCTATTCTTGAAATGAGGCTAAAATATTTTTTAAATTATTCTTTATTATCTCTCTCCTCTTGAAAATCTTCAGATAATGTAAACTCTGAATTTAGTCTTTTTGGTAAGTCTCTTTATTTCTATAGCTAACTTTTAGAATAAAAACAATTCTCTTCTGATGAGTGGTTTGTGAATTTGTTAAATTTAGAATAGAGCATCTTTCCCGTTTCACTCAAACTCTCAAAATAATTGTACTATCTACTTAAGAAAATGCACAGACAACTTCTCAGGGCATTTGTCCCACAGCTAGATAGAACTTACTGTTATCTAAATCACCAGAGAACCAATTTTAACCTTTTGGCAGATGTAACACTCTAAGATTGTAAAGTGACAAGATTAAAATTTTAGGTTCTGGGTTTTTTTTTTCCTTGCCTATATTTAATTAAATATTTCAAGTCAAATTCTAATTTGGTGAAGAAATTTTTCTCAAACGTTTTCACATATCAAAGATCTATTTGTCTTTGCTATCTGTGATTCACTAAGTCAAATAAACCAAGACTTATTTAGGTTGCAGGCTAAACTTGCTAATAATAATATATCTTTTTTAAAAAGTCAAACAAAATTTTTCTTTTCAAAAGAGCTTGACATAGTTGGCATGCCTACATTATATTGCAGTCTTTAATGCTTACGTTATATTTGAAATCTAATTTTCAAATTGCTGAGAAAAGAGATTTGAAATATTCAAGATGACATTGTTTCATCATTAAAAAGCAGCTGTCACTTGTGCCCCTTACATTTATACAAATCAAAAGTAAATATTAACAAAAAAGCAGCATTTTTTACCAAAAAACAATTTTTTTGTTTTTTAAATAAATTTCAAATAAAATTTATTAAAGTCAGCTTTGCAAATAGTATTTCCTATTTTTCTTTTTCCTTTCACATGTGTGCAAAATATTAATTCAACCTAAATACAGCTTTAACATACAAAACTGCTTTAAAACAGGCATACAAAAAATGTTTTTACCAGATAAATGAACACCCTCTTTTAAATTCTAATTTAGAGCAACAGTATTTATGTTCCATGTGAACAATTATTCTCTAATGTTAGAAATGGCATTTTATTCAATTTTTTATGCACAGGTAAATAGAAAAAAATAATGTGAGAGCTTTAATACAGCCAACCTTAACTGTATTACACCACTAGTAATCATTAAACCATAACTGATATTAAGAATACACTTATTATACAGAATAATCCTGTAATAATATATGTAATAAGTATTTTATAATACAAATTAAATGCAGAGACAAATCAGAGCTACCCTTTGCTTATAATATTTCTGAATTCTCTGACAGAATTGGTGAGAAAAGGACAAAAGACTAAAGAAATATAATATTCAGCCAAATTAATCCTTCAACAAATATTGTTGCCATACTCTTTTTAGATGCTGAGATATGTCGATAACATGTGCCCTCATGGATGGTATATTCTAGTAGACATAAATTTGGAATATAGCATAGTTAGGGTTGTAAAAAATAACTGTAGAGGATACAGTTTCAGGAGCATAAGCAGGCATTTGGTTTGAGATTTGTTACATTGATAAAAGCTATCAGTCATGAAACCGAAGTTGTTGAATAAATATTTGTGTCTGGAGGTCAAGTTGCAGGCAAAGCAAGAAGTATACCTTTGAGAGTCACTCTGGTGGATGAATAAAACTTTAAGTCATGAGAGAGATAGAATGAAATAAGGGAATAAGTGTGAATAGAAACTGTAGTCTGAGGACCATGCAAAATCAGGGAGATAGGCAAAACTAGTAAAAGTAACTGGAAAAGCATAGCCGGAGAAATTTAAGGCTGACTGTATTATCCCATTTTCATGCTGCTGATACAGATTCACCTGAGACTGGGTAATTTATTAAAAAAAAAAAAAAAAAAAAAAAAAGAGGTTTAATGGACTCACAGTTCCACATGACTGGGGAGGCCTCGGGATCATGGTGGAAGGCAAAAAGCACATCTTACGTGGTGGTAGGAATTACGTGGTGGCAGGAAAGAGAGAATGAGAGCCGAGAGAAGGGAGAAATCCAGTTAAAATCATCAAATCTCGTGAGACTTATTCACTACCAGGTGAACAGTATGAGGGAAACCACCCCCATGATTGAATTCTCTCTCAACTAGTTCCCTCCCACAACATGTGGGAATTATGAGAGCTACAATTCAAGATGGGATTTGGGTGGGGGCACAGCTGAACCATATCACTGAGTATTCCCAAACAGTTTAAAAATTACCCTTTCTCCACTAAATTGTCTTTGCATCTTTACCAAAAATCAATTTTCATGTAAGTTTGGGTCTCCCTATAGATGGATCTATTTCCAGACTCTCTATTGTTTCATTTGTCAATATTTCCATCTTGTTGGAAACCACACTTTGATTAATGCAGCTTTTTATGATCATTGATTTCAGATGTTATAGCTCTGGTCTTTTTAAAAGTTGTTTCAGCTATTCCAGAACATTTGCATTTTCATATAAATGAGAATCAGCCTGCCAGTTTCTACTAAAAATAAAATTTTATTGGAATTAATTTGAATCTCTAGACCAATATGGAGAAAATTAACATCTTAATATTAAATCTTCCAATTAACGAACATAGTGTGTCTCTTTATTTAGATATTCTTTAATATATTCTCAGAAATGCTTAGTAAGTTTGACCATGTAGCTGTTGCACATCATGTACAAAATATACCAGAGTATTGAATATTTTATGCTATTGTGAATTTAAGTTTAATATCTAACTTTTTATTGTTTACACACAATATTTTTGTTTATCCTGTGCTATACAAACTTGATAAACTTACTACAAGATGTCTAGTAGAGTCCATTAAATTTCCTGCATAAATTAATACAAGAATTTGGCTTTATTGAATTTCTCTACTGACATTTTTCTTTCCTACGTTATTGATTTTTCCTCTTTATTATTTTATTCTTTCTCTTCTTTTGAATTTTATTTGCTCATTTTCTATTTCCACAATAGAGTAATTGAAGTATTTAGTGTGATAAATTTTCCTCTAAGTACTGCTTTTGATATATTCCACTTATTTTAACATATTGTAGTTTTATCTTTGCTTATATAAAAATTATTTCTTCCTCTCCTCTTTCCAAATTTTTTACATTTTGGGTTATTGAGAAATATCTTTCTTAGTTTTAGTCTGGGCACAGTGGCTCATGCCTGTAATCCTAACATTTTGGGAAGCTGAGGTGGGCAGATCACTTGAGGTCAGGAGTTTGAGACCAGCCTGGCCAACATGGTGAAAACCCTGACTTTACTGAAAATGCAAAAATTAGCGGGGCATGGTGCCAGACACCTGTAATCTTAGCTACTCTGGAGGCTGAGGCAGAAGAATCATTTGATCCCAGGAGGCAGAGGTTGTAGTGAGCTGACATCACCCCACTGCACTCCAGCCAGGGTTACAAAGTAAAACTCCATCTCATAAAAATATAAATAAATAATATCCTATGAAGTTTTAAAATATTTTGGAATTTTCCAGATATTTCTCAGTATTTACAAGGCCAAAACTAATAGATCTCTAAAGACAAATAGTCAGATCACTCAAAACAGTTGAAAAGTTGACTATCCCTTTTTGTCTGATTGAAAGAACAAGTAAACAGAAAGAATATTTTTAGTATATTTTTCTTACTAATTTTTTTGTTTAATTGTATTGTAGTGACAGAATATGCCCTGCATAAAACTAATCCTTTAAAATGTATTGCAAATTTTATAGCTCAGAATATTGGCTATCTATAAATGTTTTATGTTCATTTTAAATAATATATATTCTGCTTACATTGGGTAGAATATTCCAGAAATTATAATTGTCAATATTGTTCAGATTTTTTACATATATTAACTCTGTGTCTACTAGTTCTATCAATAATGATGAGAAAGGTGATAAAATGTCCAACTATTGTTGAGGATTTGTCTAATTCCTTGTGTGAGGTTTTGCTTTGTGTATATTGAAGCTCTATTACATGGTTTGTAACTGTTCATCATGGTTATGTTCTCTTATCCCTTGTAATAATTTTTAGTCTAAAATCTGCTTTGTATGAGGATAGCCATTCCAGCTTTCTTTTTATTGATTTTAACATGGTATATCTTTTCAATACTTTTAAATATATTTGGTCTCTTGATTTTTAAAATAGGTTTTTATAAGCATCACATATTTAGTTCTTTTTTTAAATTAAATTGAAAATCTGTCTTTTAATTGTAATTTTAGATTATTTCCATTTAATATTATTACATTGTTGGGTTAAAGCATATCTTGTTGATATTTGTGTTCTACATGTTTTTTCTTTTTTATTCTTTTTTCTGACACTTCTAAGTTAATTTGATAATTTTTATATCATTTTAACTCTATTATTGACTTATTAGTTATAAATTCCTCACATTTTTCTATTTTAGTGCTTAATTTAGGGCTTATGAAGTGTATGTTTAACTTACCAAAATCTACCTTCAAGCAATACTATGTCTATGCATATATTGCATGAAAATCTTACTATAGTACACTTTCATTTTTTCCCTTCCAGCCTTTGCGTAAATGCTGTCATATATTTTGTCTTGGCTTATAAGTGCTCAAATATAGTATATTGTCTTTGCTTTAAACACTCAAATAGCTTAAATAGAATTGTTTAATAATAAATAAAGACATACTTTGTTTTTACTCACATATTCATTGTTTCTGGTTGTCTTCACTCCTTCATTTAAATCCAGATTTCCATCTGATGTTTTCCTTTTTCTAAAGGGCTTCCTTTAACATTTCTTATAGTACAAATCTGCTAGTGGTGAAATTTCTCAGCTTTTATATATCCAAAATGGTCTTCATCTCATCTTCAGTTTGACATATACTTTTGCTGAGTTGATTATTATTTCTTTTAATACTTTGAAAACAACTTTTCACTGTTTTCTATCTGTGCCCTTTATAATGAGAAATTAGATGTCTTTCTTTTGTTTCTCAATTTTAATTTTTACTGGTAATTTTACTGGTTTTAAGCATTTTGATTATGATATGCCTTTCCTCTCATCCTCCTCTTCCTCCTCCTCTTTTCCTTCTCCTAGGGTTTATTTAGTTGTTTGGATCTGTCAGTTTATGGTGTTTATGGACAATTTCAGCCATTGTTTCTTTAAATATTTTTTCTCTGCCTTTTTCTCCTCTTTTCTATGGTCTTATGTTACATGTATATATGGCTACCAAGGATGTACAACAGTTCACTGATGCTGTTAATTTTTTCTGTTTTCTTCATGAGTTTCACAATTGAAAGTTTCTCTTACTGACTTCACGTTCACTATTCTTTTCTTCTGCAGGGTCGAATATGAGGTTTTTCTCATCCAATATATTCTCCTTTTAACGTATCGTACCTTTTATCTCTCAGACTTTGGGATATTGTGATATTTTTCATATCTCTGTTTAACATGCTCAACCTTTTCTCTCTATACCCTTGAACATACGTAAAACAGATGTAATCATCTGTGTAATTTATGTTTGTTTTCACTGAGTGAATATATGTTCCAACTTTTTCATTCCATACTTGTTTCTTGGATAGCAGATATTGTGAATTTCACCACATGGTATGTCAGATATTCTTGTTTTTCTGTAAATAGTCTCATGGGACTTTTTTTAGAATAGAGTTAAGTTACTGGGAAGCAATTTGAACATATGTTTGGTTACACAGGAGCAAAAAGACTTTTAGGACTAATTTTGCCACAATACTGATGCAAAAAATAAATAAATAAAATAAAAATAAATTTAAAGCTTCTATAAATGTTACCCAATGTCCCATAAATTATAATGTTGATCTATTGGTTAGAAACCTGGCCCTGGCCCTCTGTGATTGTAAGCATGATTTATTTTTCCCCCAGCTCCCTTTGAGTAATTTTTCATGGTCTTGTATACATATCTTACACATGTGCACTGACAGTATTTAGTTGAAAACTCAAGAGTGGTACTCAGCAGATATCCACTTTGAACTCTCTCTTTTGAGCCCTTTCCTTTTCAATACTCTGCCATGTGAATTCTAATTGGTTTGGTTTTCTATGTCTTTTAACTGTTTCTTCAATTAAGGACAACTGTCTCCATCCCCAATATTCCCTCTGCTAACACCTGAAAACTCATTCTTGTCAGTAACCTGTAGCAATTTTAGGATTCATTATTTGTTTCCTTTCTCTCAGAAATGACTTGTCTACACTGCTTGACAACCAAAGTTTGAAAACCATTTGACATATATGTAGTTGTTTAAGATTCAGGATAAATATAAGAAATAAATTCCTCACCCATATTTAACTTTTAAATTTAAAAATTTAAAAACTTTTAAACTTAAAAATTAAGTTATTTTTAAATTTTTATTTACAACGAGTGCATTTTATATTTTTGCACTAAATGTGGGCTTTGTCTCTGTGGGGTGATTTTACTCCAAACTTGAGCCTTTCTTCCTTTCTTTTCTCTTCTATACAGTTTTCATTTTACTTCAGACTCTACCTTGCTCTTCCCAAGGTGTTGAAGTGAGAAGAAAAAACATTTTGGCTTTAAATGCTGTTTTTTTATTTTTTTCTACTGCTGATAATTTGAAATTTGTAGAGTTCTCTTTCACTTATGCTGAATTCATTATATGGATTTGTTTATGCTTCCTATTTGGTATAGTTTGGAGGATTTGGAGGATGTCTTACAACATTCAGTTTTGTATGGAAATAATACCTCAGCTATCTGGAACTCTTTGTCACATTTAAAAAAAAATTGTAGAAACAATATAAAAAACACATAGAGAAACAACAGATTTGTTTAATATTAAAAGAATATCCTGAAATGTCTGAGCATTTTAGAATAATTAAATATTCAGTTAAAGTTAAAATATATAGTTGCATGGTTCTACATTTTTATTTCAAAAGCAATAATATGTATATAAAATGGGAAAGACATGATTAAGAAAAAAACACATTTAATAGGATGTTTATAGCTTTATTTGGCTACAAACTCATACAAAATGATTATGATAAGACAATGAGAATATTTAAGATATGCTTAACATTGATACAACAATATCATTCAGAGAATGTATCTTTCAAGTTTAAAAGCATCCATTTTTAAAGATAAGACCAAGGAATTTTATTTAAAATACACTTCTGAATGCCAAGGACATAAAAAAGAACAAAAACTACTTAAATGCCTATCTATAAAAGAAATACATTTGAATAAATATTAATATATCCATATAAAATTTTATACAACTATAAAATGAATCACTTCTGCATTTTAGAATTTTTTTGGGAGAAACTCAAGTTGAAAATTAAAATTGAAGGTCTACTATATGTATCAGTTTTTATTTTATAAAAATAATTGATTTTATCCATGTTTATACATGTGAAGAAAGTTAAAAATGTGGGGAAAGTTAAAGATCAATCCTCAATAGGACATTGACATTAACATTAGTTACATACATGCAGAAAGTAAAAGATAAATACTCAATAGGCCACTGACATTAAGTCCAGCAGTAAGATTGGACCTTAGAGGAAACCATACATGTTGTTTTATTGTTTAACCTGCTAAAAGGTAAGTGGATATTATGTTAGAATTTTTCAAAATATGTAAGAAAAAAAGGAAAAGTAAAGAAAGGGACACACATTAAAAAGTTGCATCTTACAACCAATATTAGCCTATGAAAATCAAAATATAAGTAAAGGATTATCAACATGTCCAGGACTCCTATTTTTTCAAAAGCTGAATTAAGTCGCTCTTTTGAAATGAAGAAGTTTGCCCCTCAAGACTGGCATAAGAATATGTCTACAGATCTTTGGCTTTTACCACACTATGAGTATGTGCACTTTCTTATTTTAAATAATACCTTATATTATAATTGGAAGAATTTATAAAAATCTTAAAGGAATCATTTCAGGAGGAAAACTATTGCAAATGAGAAAAACTGAAATGATTTAGAGCTGGTAAGCTTTAAAATAAACAGAAAAGGAACTTAATGAGTTTCCACAAATATTTAGAGAGTGATTAGAATTGTACTTACACATTTCATTATTTTTCATAGAGAAATAAGCAAGAGAAAATAATGCTAAAACCACAAATTGTTTGGTTAGACTTTAAGTAGGATTTCTTCCCTGGAAAGGCTATTAGCTAATGAAAGATGCTACTTAGAAACTTTATTAATCATTATTCATAATAATAAACTACTCAATCCTTTAGGTTAATATAACTTAATGTTTGCCTTGTGCATGTATATATTATATTGTATTTTTGTTTGTTTTTGATCTTCAGAATACTCTATGCAATAAAAAAGGCATTATTATCTCCATATTTATCCATAAATATTTCTGTGTTGAAGGATGTACACTAACTAGGTCATATAATCAATCTCTTTGGTAACAAAATAAGTTTTTAAATAGATCATTGATTATATATTTTATACAAAACTACAAACATATCTTAACTCATTTTCTTATAGAATACATCTTTCTTGAAGAAACAATGCACAGTACAAAGTTTGCTATGAGCATTCAGTATTTTAGTACATTTCCATTTGATTATTTCTCACCACAGACAGAAAGTCTCTCGAATCCACATTTTAAGAAATTTCTGCTGTTATTTGAAATTCGATGAGACTGACTTAAATTCTTAAAATGTTTGTATCTGAGTAAAATAATTTTAAAATTATGCTTTGAGAAGAATAAAAATTTTCATGTTTATTTAGGAGAATTAAAATGTTCATATTTTATATCACTATAATTATCTATAAAAATTATTGTGAATTGCCTAAGTTCTGTCACATGTATAGAAGATACATTAATTCAAGAAAATTATATATGTGTTTACTTTAGATAGCTGAAGTATGCCACACATGCACATTTTTAAAACTAAGATAGCAGTTTAGAGAAAAGAGTATTGTCCCAGAATGGGTTCTCCAGGAAGCAAAACTTGAAATTAAATACAGTGTGCAGAAGGTCTATTAGGGCAAGGTCTTGGGATCAACTGCTACTTACAGCAGAAACAGCAGCAGATTTGAGTAGCTAGAGAAGTGAAAGGGCAATGCCAACTAGGCAACAGCCTCCTCTGACTTCATGGGAAGATCTGGAGCAAATACGACTCACTGGAGTTGTTCTGAGCTAGTCTGAAATGGTTAAGACTTTATAACCTCTCCTACAAGTCATTAGAGGTGAACTGCTTGGGGAACGAAATGACTTTGAGCAAAGTAATCACTGGCACATCAGGTAGTCCCTGAACGGGACTGACACCTGAATGACATCTGGTGCTCCAGCAGCTAAGACAGTAATCCCTTTCAGTAAGGTAGATATGGGTTGAGTTTTACCATGTCAACCACAATCAGTTGTAAGGTGTACAATTTGAGTTATAAAATACAATTGTACTCACAGAACATTATTCATACACTCAAATATAAACAATACAAAATAATTTATTTTACCACTGGAGGTTATTTTAAATGATAATGGTTTTGATGCATAGGTTGTGATAGTATATGGGTGTTTTAAAAATTTTGATTCTGTTTGCTTGTTCCTGAAGGGATGGATCCTATGTGTTGTCATTTTTGCTTTGTTTGGCTTTTTCTCCTGAAACAATCCCCTTAATTTAACATATCAGGTATGTAACAGCATAAGAAAATGAAATGAGTTTATTCAAATATTCTGAAATTTTTATGTTAAAAATAAGTAATAAAGGCCTTCTAACTGACAATATTTTTATCAGGTATAATATTACAATAATTGTGGTTTTCAAGAGGAAACCTACTACACACATCTTTATGAGCAAACAGGCCCAAAATACATTGATAGCACCAGTTCTCCAGTCTCACAGCAGCCACAGATCTTTGTTCTTTAGGTGGTACGATACCACCTTATATGAAAGATTCATTTAAAGCAGGTGCAGCCATATTCTAAAGATACAAATTAGCTCAACTTTTATATAGAGTCATAAAACAAAGCATGTTTCTGGACACAAAATGGAGTAAGTAATAGGGAGTAGAATAATTTCCACTGGAGTAGGTAATATTTATTTCCAATGGAGTAGGTAATAGGGCTGGATACATTCTTAAAACTCTGTTCCTTCAAGAGCATCTTCCTA
This sequence comes from Plecturocebus donacophilus, assembly GCA_004027715.1. Taxonomy (NCBI): domain Eukaryota; kingdom Metazoa; phylum Chordata; class Mammalia; order Primates; family Pitheciidae; genus Plecturocebus; species Plecturocebus donacophilus. The sequence continues at coordinate 42,202 of PVKP010012812.1, forward strand.
TAAAGTATTTCAACAATTCGCACCCCATGAAAACAACTCACTTTATCAATAAAAGAGTCATTTCTATGATACATTAGACTAGCACACTGTAAGCTGCTGACTAGATATCATATTAAATATTTAGTAGTAGCTTACCCTGCATTGTGGGCTTCTAAATAAAGTCACTTAAAGCAGGGGTACCCCACACCTGGGCCACACACCTATACCCATTTGTGGCCTGTTAGGAACCGGGCTGCACAACAGGAGGTGAGCATCAGGTGAGCAAGCAGTACCACCTGAGTTCTGCCTCCTATCAGATCAGCAGGGGCATTAGATTCTCATAGGACTGCAAACCCTATTGTGAACTGCACATGCAAAGAATCAGGGTGTGGGCTCCTTATGATAATCTAATGCCTGATACTATTTCATCCCAAAACCATACCCCTCACCATCTGTGGAAAAATTGTGTTATACGAAACTGGTTTTTTGTCCCAAAAAGGCTGGGGACAGCTGATTTAAATGCTAGCTAGAATCCTCTGGAGAGTGTCCTCCTAAACAGCACAGTTTAGAAATTAACTGTTCTTGGTGAAAGGGGATAGTTAACAACTAACTAATGCACAGACATATTTCTTAACCAGGCTGATATATATTAAGATATATTATATATAATTTAACATTGGCATGAGAACACACAAATAAGACTAAACACAAGAACACAAAACAAAATTAAAAGGCAGAATAAGGTTTAAAATGTTATTTTTTAAGTAACTTTGTTAGCTATAGTAACTACATTTGGACATCATCAAAATGTATCACCAATATACCATACATTGTTTTCAGTATGCATGCCACCTAATGAATGATACCATAGGTAGGATCAAGACAGTCTATTATGGTTCATGCCTATAATCCCAGCACTTCAGGAGGCCGAGGAGGATAGACATCCTAAGGTCAGGAGTTTATGACCACCCTGGCCAACGTGGTGAAACCCCATCTCTACTAAAAATTCAAAAATTAGGTGGGCACCTGTAATCCCAGCTCTTCTAAGTATGATTACTCTGCTATACAGGATGGTAGGACTGTTTAGTACAAAAAACAGTAATTATAAGCTTCTGTGAGATTCATGTCATTAAAATGTTGCCTGTGCTTGGGAAGCCCTAACAGAAATAACCCTAACATAATCAAATTCAAGACTTGTATCTTAACAAAAAAACTAACTCATCAGCCATGACAGAGCAGCCAGTGTTTTGACTGAGTATCAGAAACTAGCATCTGGGCAAGTCATTTTAAAACCACCTCAAGTTTTTCCTCTCCCAGCAGTACAGCAGAATAAAGAAAAAGACAGTACAGGAAATACATAACTACAGCCTCTTAGAGACAGAAGGGTCATGTCACCGAGTCTCCATCTCATTGAAAGAATACCTTGCACAGCATCCTTCAGAAATGGCCTTTGGTCTCCCTTAAATGAGTCCCATGGCAGGGAGTATGTTGTGGAGAGGCTTTCTTATTTGGAAAGTTATTACTCTCTGAAAGTTCTTGATTATTTAGAGTAAAAAAATGTGCCTTCCCATTGTTCTTTGTTCTACAATGTGAAAGCACACAAAATAAATAAACTCCCTCTTCCAATGAAAGTTCTTAAGACACTTTAAGATGCAATAATGTTTCTGGTTAATCTTTTTCTCTCCAGGCCAAGACTTTACAGTTTCCTGAATTTGTCACTCACATGGACTCTTCAAATATTGTGGAAATTTGTTTAGAGAGTATTAGTTGGTCAATCTTCTCTTTCTGTGTGACACCTGCAATACAATATAATATGCTATTTGTAGAAAAGCAAAGAATCATGGCGAAAGATTATGTTCTTCTCATCTGGACACTACACTGCTGTAAATGCAACTGAATGTGGATATAATTAGAGCCATACGTGTATGTCTGCTTGCTTGCTTTCACCAGAAATATCACAAACTTGTTTCTATAGAACTTGTTCTCAGAAAAAAGATATCCTATTTGTAATCATGATTTCTACTTGCTGCGCAAATATATATTTTACGTTTGAAAGCTTATTTGGTTTCTGTTCATCATTACAGCTTGTTCTGATCTTCACATTCCAGGTATACTGAATTTCTTCACAGACATGCACTCTTATTCTCTCGTCTGCTTCAAGGTCTGTGAAATTCCTGTTTCTCTTCCCCAAAGACCCTTCCCAATCCCACATTGCCTTAATTAGCTTGGCTGCTAGAAAAAAAAAAGTACCATAAACGAAGTGGCTTAAGCAACATTTATTTCACACAGTTCTAGAGGTCTGAAGTCCAAAATCAGGGCACCAATAGCATTAGTTTCTTGGCGAGGATCCTCTTCCTGATTTATAGACAGCCATTATTGTTGTGTCCTCACATGGCAGAAAGAGCTAGGTATCTCTCTAACTTCTTCTTACAAAAGCAATTATCTCATTGATTATGGCTCCACCCTTATGACCTCATTATCCCCAAAAGACCCTCACCTTCAAATACCATCACATTGGGATTAGGGTTTTAACACATGAATTTGTGGGGGACATGAACATTCAGTCCATTATATATACATTCATTTACAATATGCCATTCATAATTTTTTTATGAAACAGAGTTCACTGACATATAAGGTATATGTGAATGTTAGCAAGTAATAAGTGTGTGGCTTAATCAATTCTCACCAAGTAAGTACACCGTATAACCTTCTCCGCATTCATTCTTCTTAATTTCTTTTAGCTGGCTCACTAACTTGCATTTTCTTCAGCTCTATCTTTAAAATCTTCCATGAGTAGTTCAATGAACAGCCAGTTATATGTAATTTATATACTGAAGTGCTCCTTGTTAACACTCAATATTCTCACCAAACATCCAGCACTGGTCTCCAGTGTTAAACAGAGCATGCTGTGAGTGCTGCCTCATGTTTGCCCTCCCCCTTGCTTCAAGCCAGGCAGAACACAGGGGGCTTGGTAACTAGTAAGTACTCAGTATCTACTGAGCGAGGGCGTCAATGTGGCATTTTGATTCTACTATGCAGTATGTTAGCAACCTCTATCTGTTGTCAGTCATCTTTTTTGATACCCACTAAGGTAGTAAAGAATGTATAGAAAAGGGCTAAGGTTATTCTATGAAATTACATTAAAGTACAACTTTTATCTAATACTTTTACATAGTTTAGATAATATTTTGCTTTAGATAATAATATTGAATCCTACTATTTTATTGCTTTCTCCAAATTATAACACATTTGGCTAAAGACCATAATAAAATCAAAGTATAGTATATCCATGCCATTTTTCTAGTAATGCTACTTGAAAGAACACGACAGTACTCACACAACTAGTGAATCCATGTAATGGGTTATGGTGAACAAAATAAGAACATTGAGATGTTAGATTATTGCTAGCTATGTAAATTTAGTATCACATTTTCTTCATTGGTAAAGTGAAGATATTAACATAGTTATATCACAGACTTTTGTGATAAATAAGTTAATAGCTATCACTTCTCTCAATTTGTTGATTGGTCTCAGTATTCAGAAAATCATTTGCCTAAAAATTTACTCTGGAATTTTACAAAGGATCAGTATTAAGGTTACCATCATATAATCCCAGACTGACCATTTAAAAAATAGAAACATAAACAAAAATAGTCATCTTTCTCCAAATTTAACTCCTCTCTCAAGCTTGACTCATGAAAGATTACAAAAGTAGGTACAAAACCACTTCAATAGTTTAGAACTCCAAAAAATCATTTCTTAATGTATACCCTGAGTTGGCAAACTTTGTCTGTAAAGGGCCAGAGAGCAAATATCTCTAGCTTTGCAGACTCTGCCAAATCTATCTCAGCCAATCAACTCTGCTATAGTATAAAGGCAGATATGGACAATATATACATGAATGAGAGTGGCTGTGAACCAATAAAACTTTATTTACAAAAGCAGGCAGCTGGCAGAATTTGGCTTGTAGAACAGAGTTTGACGACTCCTTGGCTATGATTTTCAACTCCCTTAAAAATGGCAATCAGCATTCATATTTTCTGTCTTGTTATAGCATGCATGTTACACTTTCATATTTGAACAGTGATATATTTGGCAGAAAAAGGAATACAGAAATTATACATTTCTGCCGTTAGTCTAATAAATCTGACTATATTGACACATTCTTTTTCCATCTTATTACTATTCCTTAGGTTTTACATACACTTTGTTGCTTATAGTACTTTTCAAAATTCAATCTGTGCTTTTGACTTACGAAGGATATTCTAAAAAATTTATGACAATGTACGATGTTTTTCAACATTGATATACATTGCCTTTTCTGAAATTTGAGTATTTTCTTTCACAATTTGAGATTATAATAACAGTGTTAATAATTTTTTTAGATGACTATCTTTTTTCTTCCTCATTGTAATTATTCTCAATTGCAGAGTTGGAATTGTATTTTGTAAGCTCTCATTATTCTTCACCTGTGAAGCCTTAACAATTTTTTTAAAGAAACAGAGTTTATTGAAGTATAAGCTATATATGAATGTGAGCAAGTCATAAGCATGTGGCTTAATCAAGTCTCACCAGTTAAGTATATCATATAATCTTCTCCAGGTCAAAAAATGAAAGAAAGAAAAAAAAAACACGGAGAGATCTAGAAATAAACTCCTAGTCTATACATGCCCTAAAAGCAAATTTTATCCTTAATTCTAATACCTTATGCTAGATTTACATGCCTTTTTTTATATAAATGAAATAATACATTATATATTGCCTTCTCTTGTTCATCATTATATTTGTATGATTCATTCATGATGATAGATGTGGCAGTAGTAACCCTTTCATTCTCATTTAGGTATTTGGTTTTATTTTTAATACAGCACTAGTTATTTATTCTACGTAATTTTGATGAACATTTACATGATTTTCAGTTTGTGAGTATTTCATATAGTTCTATGAACATCCTTGTACATTTGGTAAGCAGGTAGATAAATTCTGTTTGGTTATGCCTGAAAGACAAATTGCTGGAGAATAGGTTATACCTATGTTCAGCTATAGCCAACCTTTTTTCCAAAGAGATTGTACCAATTCACATTCCTACCTGCAACAGATGACATTTCTAGCTTCTCCAAGTCATCACTCAAAATTGATTTTATTATTAATAATAAAAATTTGAAAAATCCTCAAGCATGCTTACTGAAAAACAGGAACAGGGCAGTTTCTTCTTTTTTTTTTTACTTACTGACTTCTTGACACTGCCTTTGATTTATTTCCACACTGAAAGTTGTTTTCCACCTGGCTTTTTTTGAATGATTGCTTATGAAAAGACAGATGCCTTCTCTTTAAGCTCTTATCCCTTAGGCTCTAGCAGGCAAGCTGGTGTGCATTTGCAGCCTGCATAGTAGGTATTACCTCAGGCAAGGAACCCATCAGACAGATCATTATGTTTCCATACTAGGTATTGTTATCTGTTGGAATCATCCACTAATTAGCCACTGTTCTGGGTCATAGTCACACACAGAGTTATCTACACAGAGCAAAAAGCTCAGTCCACCCAGATCCAAGCAAGTGTGAGTTCTTTTGACATATATTGAATAACTTGACTTCTCAGAGCTTCAATTTTCTTACCCATAAAATAGAAATCATACTAATCTCTCAATCAGATACTAACCGTATCTGGGGGAAGAAAACATATATTAAGCATGTGATTAAACATTCAGTGTTTTTTATCTACTAAATAATAGTTATTTATTTTTCTTTTATCTAACTTTTGTTAGTGCCCTAATGTACTTCTCATTATTGACAATGTGGAAAATTCTTCAAGGCCAGACTGAGTTTTAGGGTATATATACCCTTCTGTTTACTAAATTCCAGACAATCTCAGGGTAAGAGAATTAACTTTGTTTCCCTCTTCCACAGAGCTAAATCTAAGCTTTCAGAGGATAATGAATTTGTCTTCCACATTCTCAATAGCATCCCCTGTTCTACATGCTTTCCATGAGACTATGTAGTCTCTCTGTTTTGCTGCTAAATACACATATGATGTTTTGTTCATATTTTGGTGTACACGGTGAACAGGGCAAAACTGTCTATAAAATTTTTCACAGTTCTTCTGGAAAATACACCACACCCCCCAGCAGTATCCAGTGGGCCACTTTTAAGTTACTTCTGTTGTTAATATGTCAGAAATACTTAGCTTCGTTGAGATTCTTCTTTACCTCATTCTTTATCAAATACACTGGAACACAGAAAATTGACAAATAGAGAGCAAATGGCTTTCCTGACTCTGTGACACTGATAGCTTTCTAACCATTCAAATGAAACAAGCAAAGCCTTTTATTTTCACTTTTGGCTATCAGCATTAAGTGCAACACATACTGGGCTAACTACCCATTTAACATTTAATTCACATACAGTCTTGGACACTTGCTTAACTTGCTTAAGTTTTTTAAGGTGTGATGTCTCAAGGACAGTAGCCAATTCATATATCCCTGCTTTTGCCTACGCTCCCTAATATAGGAATAAGCTGGTCAGCAAGTATTTCTTGTGGATTATACAATAAACTATTTAATAAAATGAATGGCATACAAATATTCTGGCATAAAATATTTTACACCTCAATAATGTATCATTGAATATAGTTAATGCTCTTTACTTAGACAATATTCTCAATGTAGTTTTGCTGATCTGCAACAATAGTACTTGTATATTTTCACTGAATAATAACTTGCTACCTTCATGAAAATGTTTCCCTAACATACCCGGAATCATTTCTAATATTTACTTATTAACTTATGTTAGAGGTACTGTCCCACTATGTTGCCCAGGCTGGCCTCAAACTCCTGGGTTCAAGAAATCCTCCCATCTCAGCTTCCAGAGTAGCTGGGACTATAGATGTGTGCCCCCATGCCCAGTTTGCTAACATTTATTGCACATTGTTTATCTGTCAGACCATCTTTTGTGTTTCCTGCATATTTGTTCATTAGCCCTCACTACAACTCTGTGAGATAGGAATTATTATTATAGATGGAGACATAAAGTCTTTTAAATAACTTACCCAAGATCATCTGGTATCTAGTGGCAAATCCAGAGATCTGCTGTAGTGCCTATGATATGAACTACCTTGATATGCTGATTCCTGATCGAATGTATCCCAAGATACTTGAGTATATAAAATACACTGTCAGAATGTTCCTTTCAAAAAGAAATATCGTCTCCATTACTGAAATATTATTAATAATATTGCTGCATACCATCCCCACAATAGCATCCTTTTAAAAATCCAATAAGAAAACCTTGTAACAGCTTGGCTAACTGTTATTACTTGATAACTATCTCTAGCTTCAAAATCCTTCAGCCAAGGCTATGCCAAAGAATCTGACATAAAATTCACTGTTAGAGACAGTAGGTTTTTGTTTTGTTTCATTTTTAAACATGCTTGTAAATTTGTCTTTCTCCCACTCTGATTCAATCAAGAGTCATGCTCCCTGAATCGAAGATGTTGAACAATTAGCCAAGCCTGGAAACATGGATGCTCCAAGCCTACTTAAAAAAAGAGATGGGAGGGAAGGGGTCATTCCCAATGGGGTTCTTCCATGTGCTTTACAGTGTTGCCATAGTTTCCTCTGTGTACTAGTAGTATCAGTATCATCAAGGAGTTTGTCAGAAATGTACGATCTCAGCCTTACCTCAGACATACTATAAAAGAACCAATTTCAAGATGGTCCCTGCGATATCCTCCCCTTGGTGTAGACACTTTCGGTGAGCATCTCCCCAGATTGTGAGTAAGACTTGTGAACATGATGAGATTTATTCCAATAATTTGGTTACATGGCACAGGTAAAAGGACTTTGGTGATATGCTAAAATTTCCTAATTTGTTGACTTTAATTCAATCCAAGGGGAGATTATCTTGGGTGGGCCTTGCCTAACTGAGTGAGCCTCTTAGAGTCTACAGATTATTCAGAGATATTTGAAGCAGGAGAGATACACTCCTGTTTTCTGTGAAGGAAGAAACTGCCTTATTAAGATGACAGCGTAACAGGAAATGGTGGGATTCCCCTCGGAACTGAAGTTCTTGGTTCTGTAACTACAAAGAAATATATTTTGCCAGCAGTCAATGAGCTTGAAGGGGGATTCCAAGCTTCTTGTGAGATTGCAGTCCCTGGCAACAGCATGGCTCCAGCCTGCTGAGAGGCTGAGCAGAGGAGTAAGATAACTTTTACCTATAATCCTGACCCAGTAGAAATGATAAGATAGTAAATGTGGGTTGTTCTAAAGCACTGAGTCTGTGGTATTTTGTCACATAGCAATATAGAACATACACATACTAAATCAGAATCCACGTTTTTAATAAGCTTCCCAGTTGATTCTTATTCCCATTAAAGTTTTAAGCATTTCCCTACAGTCTAGGACAGAAGAAACACTGTCAGCATCAGCTCCAAAAAAAGAAATGAGATGAACAGAGATCACCAGAATTATTTACGATGAAACTTAAAAGTTAAAAATTAGCATACATGCTTAATATTTGAATATTTATTTATAAATTTGGCACAGGTATGATTGTAAAATATATTTTGCACATTATAAAATATACATGAAATAAAAATTTTAAAAGTTGAAATAACATTTGACAATATTTTATTTTGTATTTGAAAATACTTTATCTCTGAAATTATTAGCAACTATATATTATTATATTATTATTATATCTATTTATATATTCATATCACATGCTCATGGTGGCAATTTACTCAGTGCTCAGGGGATATTGTAAAAATGTTTAGATCACATTATCATATAGAAATTTGAATGTAAGGAATTAAGTTTAGATGTATACTTTATTTAGTTATTCAGTCATTCATTTATTCATTTATTTATTTATTTTGAGATGTAATCTCACTCTGTCACCAGGCTTGAGTGCAATGGCATGATCTTGGCTCACTGCAACCTCCACCTCCTGGGTTCAAGCAATTCTCCTGCCTCAGCCTCCCAAATAGCTGTGACTACAGGCGCACACCAGCATCCTCAGCTAATTTTTGTATTTTTAGTAGAGACAGGGTTTCACCATAATGGCCAGGATGGTCTCGATCTCTTGACCTCGTGATCCAACTGCCTCAGCCTCCCAAAGTGCTGGCATTACAGGCGTGAGCCACCACGTTTGGCCATACACTTAATTTTTATATGTATAATAGCTGTTCAATTAATATGTCTACATACTATGTAATATGTTTTAATATTGGCCAGGAACAAGAAGCACATCAAATGCACAAATTTTGCTGTCTACAAGTACTATTCTCCAATAAGAGGATGAGGGATCCTTGAGTAAATGGCCCATTCTAGAACCGGGCAGAAAATACAGAAGATGAGCTTGGAGGTCCTTCTAGACCAGAAAAAAAGAAAAATGGTCAAAAAACAAAAGAAAACAAAGAATCAAAAGGAAATGTACATTGGTGGGCACATTCCTAAGGGATACAAAAGCCAATTGTGTCCCTTTATCAATGGTCAATGCTGGAAAAATTTCTGCAACAAAATAAATAAAGCAGTACTGGATTATTACCCAAAATATGAAATAAATATCCATGAGTCCATACTAACATAAATAAACATGATATAAATAAATAAATGGGAAATGTAAGCTAAATCTCCACTGTAGAATAACTCCCCACTCCTCAGGTATAAGCTGCACATAGAGAGACTTCCTTCATAGAATTGAGTATAAAAGTGGGGGGAAAGAGTGACTTTACAATTTGGAGTGATCTGACAGACAATACTTCAACCAGGAAATCAGAATTAACTACACAGTAATGTCATGTATATAGAGTTTATCCTTGATACAATGAAAATGGCAATTTTCCCTGTGTTTTTCCTCACTAAACCCCTTATCTCCAGTATTATCATAAGAAAATAATAGTCAGACAAGTCCCAATTGAAGATTATCCAAAATACCTTACCAGTACTGCTCAAAATGTTCAAGTACTACTCAAAAATATAGAAGAAATGTACTACTGAATATATGAAAACTCTCTGTACTATCTTTGTGACTGTTCTTTAAATTTAAAACTATCCTAAAGTAGAATGTTATTTTTTTAAAAATGAGATGAAAAGTAGACACTAGTCAAAAAACTGATGTATGGGCAGAGCGAGAAATATAGTCCTCAGGACAAAGGAGGCACTTGGAGGAAGTCAGGTCAGCACCTTATGTTCTTGTTAGAGAAATAAGTGATCCATTACTTGGCATTACTGGTGGAATGTATTGGCCTTAATTCTAAGATAGGTAATCAATCAATCTAGTTACAGTTATTTTTGTCTTTGCTAATAAGCAAAGCAAGTTTCTAAGCCAGACCACATATAACAGTAACTCAATTTACATTTGTGGTAAAACCGTAGGAATTCCACAGTCCTTTCCCATGGCAGCATTAAACCTTGTTAGGTAGGCAAGGCAAACATATTCAGAAATAAAGTAATCAAAGGAGCCAATAATAATAGTGTTAATTTATAAAACATATCTTATGTGTCAAGAAGAATTTTAGCTGCTTTGCATACCTAATCAAATATCGATTTGGTAAATTAGATATTATTATTATTATTATTTTAGTTGTAACTGGTACCCAGAAGGATTAAGCAATATGTTCTGGTATCCAGAAGGATTAAGCAATATGTTCAAGTTTGTGTCTTCACAGGAGCTAAGTGTTATATTTTATGGGTGAACAAAGGAAACAAGAGAGACCTCGCTGTTAACCCCCAGTGCACCTATACAAAAGTAACCACCCAAAAAAAAAATTAACTGCCAAATAAGGGACACAGAAAACAAATGGTTTGAGAATTATGCTGTGAAAGTGCTTTTATCTTATATAGGGAAATGCGAGCATTATCTGTTTGATAAGCAGACAAAAAATTCTAATGTATCTGCAAGGGCTATTTAAGCTTTACTTTGTTCTTGCAGTTGGAGAGGCACAAAGATGAGATCTTGAACAGCTAGAAGCTCATAATCAATACTGGCTTTGCTATGAACCACTAGATTCAATGGCTCTGCCTTCCTTTACTTCCCAATGTGTTCAAGGATACAGTTAAATGATATGTGACAAATGCTAGCAGAAATTGCCCAGATACTATTCAGTTATTTCAAAATTTCTTATCTCTAGAGCATAGGTTTTTTCACCTCACTTCCCTCTCTTTCTGTCATCTATCAACTATTATACTTATTTGTGTTTTTCCTTAGCCATTAGAAAAACCTAACAAAATAGAACTAGTTCATTGAATTATCTCCTGATTTCCACATGGTTGATGTGTGTGAGAAATCCAGTAAATCCACAGATGCATGATGCTAAACAGCTGCTTTGCTTTGCCCCTACAAGATGACTCTAGGATCTATGTACAAAGTTGTATGTAATTTACATCTTATCCCATCCGATTTTTAAAAGATTTCTTCTCATCAATCATAATTTAATTCTTAAACCATTGGTGGGAGTGTAAATTAGTTCAACCATTGTGGAAGACAGTGTGGCGATTCCTCAAGGACCTAGAAATAAAAATTCCATTTGACCCAGCAATCCCATTACTGGGTATATATCCAAAGGATTATAAATCGTTCTACTATAAGGACACATGCACACGAATGTTCATTGCAGCACTGTTTACAATAGCAAAGACTTGGAACCAACCCAAATGCCCATCAATGATAGACTGGACAGGGAAAATGTGGCACATATACACCATGGAATACTATGCAGCCATAAAAAATGATGAATTCCTGTCCTTTGTAGGGACATGGATGAACCTGGAAACCATCATTCTCAGCAAACTGACACAAGAACAGAAAATCAAACACCGCATGTTCTCACTCATAGGTGGGTGTTGAACAATGAGAACATATGGACACAGGGAGGGGAGCATCACACACTGGGGTCTGTCAGGGGGAAATAGGGGAGGGACAGCGGGGGGTGGGGAGTTGGGGAGAGATAGCATGGGGAGAAATGCCAGATATAGGTGAAGGGGAGGAAGGCAGCAAATCACACTGCCACGTGTATACCTATGCAGCAATCTTGCATGTTCTTCACACGTACCCCAAAATCTAAAATGCAATAAAAAAAAATAAAAATAAATTAAAAAAATAAAATAATGATAACTTAGAAGAACAACTACATAATAAGAAACAAAATATGGTGGCATGTTTGTACTTTATGGCATATTGCTCTTAGGTTGTGAGCTCTATAGCATCTCCAAGTTAGGTTTTAAAACTTAGTTTTTAACAGTGCTCTTTGTAAAGGCAGCAAGACTGAAGGCACTTCAGATATGTGGAATATTTTGTGCTGTTGAAGCATCTTTTTTCATGAATTAAAGTGCCATAGAATAAATTAATAAAGATATTTGGAAACCAAACCATATAAAAAATAATGAAGAACTAAGGAAAGATCTGTTTAGTCTGGAAAAGAGAAAATGTATGAGAGCAATAACAGTCTTCTTTAAACATTTGAATGTGACTTCCATTTACTTCAATCTGTATGCAAATTATAAGTAATTCTCTGTGAGACTCATTCTCTTTTTTTGTGTTAGGCCTTCATACTCCTGTCTGCACTGAAGACAGCTGGTCTAGTGAGAAGCCTTTTCCCCTTTGAAGGTTTTTTTTTTGATACCCAATCTCACTGATGAGTCAGGAGTTCTTTTATTCAGCTTCTGTATGATCTTTGGAGGTACTTTCTTCATAGGCTAACTGTGCATTTGACTTATTCAATTTTTAAGGGTAGAGATTTGTAATATTCATTTCTATATTCAAGATCTGTTAGAAATTTGACTATTAACTACGTGATGGGTGAATGAACAGATGAATGAATAAATGAATAGCATAAACAAAGAAGAGCAGACTTGCTCTCTGTTGCTTTTATAAGTCTTTTACTTGTTGGAATTTATAGAGATGCAGATGTAGGGTCAATATAAAAATGGTATGATTTTCAGAACTGATAAGCAAGGTGCTGAGATCTTTACAAGGCATTAAGCTGATAGTCTTTATTGTTTAGTGATCCATGTCAGAGGAGCTCTAAATGGGGTCATTGCATTTGGAGGAATTTGGAGTAGATAATCTCCAAAATACCTTTTAGTTACTTATGAGTCAATTCTTATTAAGCAGGACATTTTTATATATGTGTTCTATGTACTTAGGCATTTTGAGTAAATGTATCCTACATTCTAATTTTTAACCATATTCAAGTAGTTATTTTAAATATAAAAGGATAACTGTCTACCAATCATATACCTGTCAGGTTCTTTAAAAAAAAAATTAGTGAAAAGTACACTGCATAAAGTGAAATTAAACTTTTTAAAATTTATGTTCAACTTAATCAAAAGTATTTTATTATACCTTTGCCTCTGTTCTGAATATTAGAATAAGTAATGTTGATGCTGCATCTTAACTATGAATTAAATACCATTATCTACCTAACCAAGGTAACTGGTGCATTGTCAGATTAATTTTTTTGAAGTTCTTCAAAATCTGCCATGACCTGCAAAATGCAAAAGCATCAATATTATTACAATCCTGTTGGGATTTGCCATTAAAGCCTTTCTTTGTCTGTCTTAACTTTTTAAAATAAAATATGTTTTCACAATAGATTAGTAAGTTCTAAGGATTCAACAAAAAAAATCTATTATCAATTAAAGTATTGTCCATGGAGAGATAACAGTAATGAAATCATGACATCAAATAATATGGCAGGATTACATAAAATTTTAATTAGTGATCACACAGTACTTAATTTTATTTAAAAATAAGTAACAGAACTCTAATTAAAAGTAATATGCTCAAAAAATAAACAGAGATAAAGAAATGTAAATGCCATTAAACATGTTAGTTGGCATTAATTTGATGTAAGTTTCATATTAGCATGTGAAATTGCAAATAACTTTTTCATCATATAAATGAATGTCCATTTTAATTCCATAAAATACAAAAAAAATAAGTTACTTTATTAAAAATTTATACAAACAAAATATTCCTTATTTTTATTTTTCAGAAAACATGATTTTCTTTAGAAAATTTAGCATTATATCTAAATTCAGAACAATACAGGAGATTCCCAAGCATAATGGTCTTTAAAATTGTTCTGAAAATAGAGAGAATAATAGTACAGTGCCCACCAGAGAATACTTGCTAAATGAATATGAGTTTATAAAGAGAAAAAAATAAATTAAGATTTTATCTTACTGGATTAAGAAGTTAACATTTCAGTTTACTAATATAGGAGTATTATATATTAAATACAACCATAGCTCTCCTGTTCCATTAACTTGTGTTCATGAAGAACTCACCATGTGACAAGCAGGATTCAAAACACATTAATCTACTTAATCTTAAGAATAATTCTATAATTATTCTACTTGCACAAAAGTAAACTGAAAGTAGAGGCATAGGCAGTTGAATCTAAGTAAAAAAACTAAGAATGGAACTTGAGCAAGTTATGGACCCAATCCTCTGAAAAATCCCTCCTCATCACCCTACTACCTCTCTGTGTAGAAAACTACTGATAGAAAAGTTTCATTATAATTGGCAGAACAAATATAATGGGTCTTCCTATAGTTTTAATTTTAGTTAAAATTAATAACAAATTGATAGACTTTTCACATTCATTTAGGATACAAAAAAACAAGAAGAAATGACATTAATACCAAATGACAAGAAGGTGGGTAATCAAGAAAATCATAACCTTTCTGGAGCTCATCAGAGGGGTGAGGTCACAGGCTAACCAACTAAACTGAACTATCCAAAGAAAGTGCAGCCAGGTGTGGTAGTTCACATCCCTAATCCCAGCACTTTGGGAGGCCAAGGCAGGCAGATCACAAGGTCAGGAGTTGAAAACTAGCCTGACAAACATGGTGAAACCCTGTCTCTACTAAAAATACAAAAAATTAGCTGGGCATGGTGGTGCGTGCCTGTAATCTCAGCTACTAAGGAGGCTGATGCAGGAGAATCACTTGAACCTGGGAGACAGAGGTTGCAGTGGGCTGAGACTGTGCTACTGCACACCAGCCTGGGCAACAGAGCAAG
>PVKP010012813.1:0-57214 GCA_004027715.1 Plecturocebus donacophilus
AAAAAAAAAAAAAAAAAAAAAAAAAAAAAAAAAAAAAAAAAAAAAAAAAAAAAAAAAAAAAAAAAAAAAAAAAAAAAAAAAAGAAAAAAGAAATAATATAGAAAGAACAGAAATTGATGAAAGTGAAATTAGAAAAACAAATAGAAAATTAATGCAAAAAGCTGGCCCTTTAACAAAATCAGTAAAATTGATAAACCTCTAGCAAGACTGACAATAATAAAAAGAGAGAAAACACAAATTAGTAATATTAGAAATTAAGTAGGTGATATCACTACAGATCCTACAGCCATGAAAAGGAAAATGAAGGAATACTATGAACAACTTTATCCTCATAAAGTCAATAGCTTAGAAAATATGGAGCAATTCCTTAAAAACTACACAATGTCAAAACTCAACCAAGATAAAATAGATAATCTGACTAGCCCTATCACCTTTAAATTCATTGACTTCGTAAATTTAAAATTCTTGAAAAAGAAACTTCTGAGCCCACATGATTCCACTGGAAATTTTTACAAATATTTTAAGAAGAATTAACACCAAGTTTGCATGATCTCTTCAGAAAAAAAAAAAAAAAGAAAGAAAAAAAAGAAGGAAACATTTTCTAACTTATTTGATGAAGCCTGTTCAACATCACTAGCTATTAGGGAAATGCCTATCAAGACCACAATGAGATATGACTACATGGCTATCAGAATACCTAAAATAAAAGTTATAATAGTAGCAATGCCAACTGTTGTTAAGGATATAAATAAACTGGATTACTCATCAAGATTGCCAGTGAACGTGTGAAACGGTGTCCCCTTTCTGAAAAGCAATTTGGCAGTTTCTTTAAAAAACTAAAAAAACTGGACATGTGATTGCCATATGGCCCAGAAATTACACCCTTGGGCATTTATCTCAGATAAATGAAAGCCTACATTCACACAAAAGTCTATACACAAATGTTCACAGCACCTTTGTTTCTAATAACCAAAACCCAAAATCAGCACCGATGTCTTTTAATAGGTAAAATGGCTTAAAAAAACCTGGCACATCCATACTGTTAACCACTACTCAGCAATAAAAGGAATGAACTATTTACATATGTAACAACTTTGATGAAGCTTCATGTAATTACATTGACTAAAAATGTCAACCCCTAAACATTAAATTCAATTTATATAACATTTTTGAAATGACAAAACTTGAGAAATGAAGGAGAGATCAGTGATTGCAGGTTTTAGGGGATGGGAGGAGGGGGTTATAAAAGGGCAACATGTAGGGTCTTTGTTGGGGTGGATCTGTTCAGTATCTTGACTGGCTTGGTGAATACACCAATGTACATCAGATAAAATTGTATAGAATTAAATAAACATATGCACATGCACACATACAAGCAAATTATTACAACTGCATGTGAATCTACAATTACCTCAATTTTAAAAGTATAATGTTCTTCCCTGTTTCTCCTACCTATGAAGTTGGTTCCACTCCCATCTATGCCCAAAACAAATTTATCTTGTCATCACCTTCTGCTGAGCTTTAATACAGCACTTGACTTTCTCAGCTAGAACTCTTGCAGCAACAATAAATTGGTCAGAATTGGTATTGAATTCAACTCTATTGGCACATCATCTAGAAAACAATCTTCCAGAAATATTTAGCCTGAATCCAACCAAGCCTATGGACCTCACTCCAGTTTAAGAGGAAGAAGTTAAATGGCATCAAAAAAAACCAATAGGCTAAGCCAAAATTTAAGACATTCTACAGGGCATGTGGAATGGAAATCATTTTTTTAAAGTCATGATCTATGAAACTTTCTTTCAGCTTACTTTTAACTGTACCTATATTGATGCATACATATGCATAGACGACAGGTAAAACAACCATGCAAAATGTTGACAACTGCTGAACGAAATGTTAAGTGTACCACTGCAGTATGTTTTCAACTTTTCTGTTTGCCAGGACTTCCTTTTCTTTCTTTTCTCTTTCCTTTTCCTTTCTTTTCTTTTCTTTTCTCTTCTTTTCTTTCTGACAGAGTTTCACTCTTATTGCCCAGGCTAGAGTGCAATGTTGCAATCTCGGCTCACTGCAACGTCCACCTTCTGGGTTCAAGCAATTCTCATGCTTCAGCCTCCTGAGTAGCTGGAATTATAGGCACCTGCCACCACATCTGGCTAATTTTTTTGTATTTTTAATAGAGACAGGGTTTCACTATGTTGGCCAGGCTGGTTTTGAACTCCTGACAACAAGTGATCCACCCACCTCGGCCTCCCAAAGTGCTGAGATTACAGGTATGAGCCACTGTGCCTGGCCACCAGGACATTTTCTTAATAAAAAGTTAGTGGAAACAGATTCCACTGGCTCACTAGGACTAGTGATTTTTCAGATCTTGCCCTCTGTGATATTCAGACATGAAGTTCAAATCTTGGCTTTGGTATTTATTAGCTGTGTCCTCTCAGTCTCAGTTTTTCTAATGTGTAAAGATGACGGCTTTGGAACAGCTCTAAAATCCTGTATCTTAAGGTCACCAGAGAATTGATTCACAATCTTTCAGTAACCTACTTACCCTATGAACAGCCCTCCAGGCCAGCAAATTTTTCTTCCAACCTGGGCCTTTCAAACAGTAATTTAAAGACTTCTTCATCTTCAGGACCTAATAAAGTAGGAAGAAAGAAGATAAAGTACTGAATTCTTTAAATGTTTGTAAAATGTTTTTTATTTGACCCTTACCTTGTTAGATTTCAAGATTAGTCTGAAGTTTTTGTTTTCATTTTTAAAGTATGAGGTTTTCCTCTTGAAAACTTTGCATTAGGCATAAGAAAGAATATGTGCGATGTCACTTTATAGCACCTGATGTGGAATAATAAACAAAAGCTCTTTCACCGATTCTTGAAGAATTTGTGATGACTTGCTTAAATAATAAGCAATATATGTTACAGTTTATTTTCTCTAAGAGATGTTGTATTAGTCCATCCTTGCACTTCTATAAAGAAATACCAGAGACTAGGTAACTTTTTATTTGAAGAGGTTTAATTGGTTCATGATTCTGTAGGCTGCACAGAAATTCTGTACAGAATTTCGTTTAACTTTTTTTTGAAGAGGTTTAATTGGTTCATGATTCTGTGGGCTGTACAGGAAATTCTGTAGGCTGTACAGAAATTCTGTACAGAATTTCTTTTAACTTTTTTTTGAAGAGGTTTAATTGGTTCATGATTCTGTAGGCTGTACAGGAAATTCTGTAGACTGCTGCCTCTCCAGAGGCCTCAGGAAACTTACAGTCCTGGTGGAAGGTGAAGGGGAAGCAGGCACATCTTACATGGCAGGTGCAGAAGGAAGAGAGAAAAGATGTTGGGGGGGAGGTTACACACTTTTAAACAACCAGATCTCACGATAACTCACTCACTCATTATCAGAAGAGCAACACCAAGGGGATGGTGCTAATCCATTAATGAGAACTCTGCCTGCATAATCCAATCACCTCCCACCAAAGCCCAGCTCCAACACTGGGGATTACAATTCAACATGAGATTTGGTGGGGACACAGATCTGAACAATATCAGGTGTCTTCAAGCTTTCAATGATGACTGATGTGTCAGGGAAGAATTCACAGATTGGTAGAAATGAATGTGTCCACTAAGCATGGAATAATAACCGAAAGGGTCTGCCCTACTCAATAGCATCCCAGCTTTCATTTTGTCCACATAATCCCAAGATGCCAGATTGTCTCCTTTGTAAATTAATTACCTCAGAGGATATTCTCCAGGCCTTTTAGAGACTTACTTTTTTCTGTCCCATAGGTTGACACAACTGTCTGCCTTGATTGCAGAGAAAGCTCATTAGCACAAATGGATGCAATAAGTCTTCCCCAGAGCCAATCTCTGGCTGTACAGAGAGTTCTTCAGGGTCTTATTATAGAAGGAACTACCCAGTCTTCATTGCAGCCACCTTATTAGGGGCTCCTTTATCTCAACCACCAGGTTTATCTCCCTACTTTCAGGCCAACTTTTCCATGTGTAGACAGCTATCTGGACAGCTCATGTTTGGAATATATCCATGTGATATACATTAATTTATTAATATGGAAAAAATGGTATTCACTGGACACCTTAAAATGGCAAGAAAGGCTTTGCTGAAATCTATTGCAATAGGAGGTTAAGGCTACTGTAATAGGGTACAGAGACTGAACACAACTCAAAATACAACAGGAATAAATGAGAATTTATAGCCAACAGGCAGGATGAGGCTGTTGATTAAAAATTACTAGAAGGAATGTAGTCAGATGTCAAGGACAGAGTGAGGAAGAAGAGGAACTTCATTAATATCAAGGCTAAGGGGAGTCTCAATAGATTGGCTTTGCAGAGTTCTTTGCTAAAACTGAGCTTTGAAGGCCGAGAATATGGGCCAAGCATGAGGCCTAACCAGAAAAAGACTCAGAGTTTGGTCAAGGTGGGAGTCGTTGTCAATATTCTGTGACTTCCTCTGGTAGGAAGGCCTCCCTAAGAATGTGACAATTGGCTAAGACCTGAAAGATGAGAAAGAGTCAGCCTAGTGAAGAGAAGGGAAAGAATGTTCTAGGTGGGGAAGAAGAGGAAAGAACATTCCCCATTTCATACATTGCTCAGCCTCACCTTAGAGTCATTTCTTTCTCTGAATGTTCTGTGAGTCTCCCAGACATGTCAAGCGCACCGGACCTAGGAGTCGGAAATGTTGTACCCACTGTGCACCTAACTGCTCATCTGGTTTCACTGAGCTTCTCCAGATCTGAGTTTCTTTATATAACAGAAAGAGGTTACTAGCATTTGGATGGGATATTATTCTGGGGATTATATTGCACATTGCAGGACATTTGACATTACTGGCCTCTGCCCAATAAATGCTAGTAGTATTCTCTAAATATTCTGAAAACCAGTAAAGACATCCCACATACACACATTATCAGAGGTCTCCCAACTGGGAAGGAGGCAAATTTACCTCCAGTTGAAGATCGCTATGTAATTACAAAGATTCCTGTTAGCTCTCAGTTGCCTGATTCTATCTGAATTGTCAATCCATCTGGAAGAACCAGCTTCCATGTTAATTCACTCTCTCCCCAAGCTTCCCGGATACTTCAGCTTGCTGCAGTCATAAATTACTTACAATATTTATATGTTGCCTCAGGGTTCAAATAATTATGTAGGTGGGTAAGTAGATTCCTGATTTCTGAGTGTGAGTTAAAGAGACAGCTCTTTTTTCTGGGAAGGTTCTGCATGAGCCAGAACTATGGAAATAAGGAAAACCCTCCTTGTAACTTAGTTAATAGAAAAAGGATGGGTAATGGATTATCAACTTGTAGCAGGCAAGGATTAAAGCAGGAGGTAATACTTCAGATAGAACTTTCCAGAGGCTGGATATTCACGTTTCCCTCTTTTCTCCTTTGGAAATTAAACTGCTGATCTTTCTAAGCAGTCTCCTCACGGGTTTCTCTATTGAGAACAATCTCTGAGATTTTGTTAAGATAAATATAGGCACTGACATCCTTCTCTAGCAAAATCCCAAATCCTAAAAGGTTGTATTTTTTCCTTGTGTGAGAATTTAAAATATGTAAATTGTGTCTATATATATATATTTAATGCATTTTCCAAATTCTGTTTGCTATTCAGAGTGTAGGATATTTTGGACCTGCTTTGAAAGGAATGTACGCTGATGTTTTATAGTATCTCCTGCAGGGTAGCTACTGTTGGTGTCAGTGATAAATAATAACCACTTGCTCTGATTGCTTAGAGAATTGCCAAGTGGTAATTTGTGATGTAATTAAGTAAAAGAAACCAATGTTTTCTTTCACCACTTTCATAAGATAATTTCCCGGTGAGGCATCAGAGCTTTCTTGAGTAATGTTACCTGGTAGAACAAAATTAATTCTCCAAACACACTGCACTGGGGATAGGAAAAGTTCATCAGTCCACTGGGTTTTTTGTTGTTGTTGCTAAGTGAACTATGTCAACCCTATGTTCCTATGTTTAGTCTTTCATAGACTTATTAGATGTTATCCTTTGTTTGTTTCTGATCCTAGAATTAGGCTGGAGCCTGAATTATGGCCAGGGAACAAAAGTAGGTCCAATAGAGCTCTCAGCCCACTGGTTTGTGAACAGAGTGCAGGGAGGGGGTAAGACCACTCTGTGTGGTTTGTGAAGAGAGTGCAGGGAGGGGGTAAGTTCTCTGTGACCTGCCTGACTTGAGCTAGGCTGGGGCACCATGGGTGCGCCTATGGCTCTTCTCTAGAAAACTCCTAGGAATTTCCACATCTCTATCCTGACACATCTGGTCCTGCCAATTTAATCTCATATTCATAGCGCTCTAGGCTCCAAATGTCTTTGGAAACCTCCAAAGGGGACTTTTCTGCCCAAGTTAAGCACACACTCAGTTCTGAAAGAAGTGTAGTCAGCATTCGCAGAAGGCTTTTCCCCTCAGGGCCATGGGAATGTATTTAACCTGGTTTTGAAGGATGATGAAGCTACCTGTCATTGTTGTTATTTGTTAGCCACACTAGGCATTACAGGAGTTGGTCAAGATCAAAAGTTCTTTCCATCGGCCTTGCCTTATTGGTGTCAAAACTCAGAAACCATGTAGTCAGGGATCAGGGTGTTCCTAGGCCAGAGAGCTGTGGAAGTCATGGCAGCCTTATATCCTGCTAGCTCCAAGAATCTAATAACCATGATGTGTCTTGAGGAAGATAAACAGTTGAAGGGTGATACCCAGGTAGAAGAATATCAGCCTGCAAACCAGCCAACAGGCTGCGTTTCTATCAAAGCTGCCCTGAATATATTACCTATGAAGATAAGCCTTTCCTTTCAACTACATAATAATTTCCTACAGTGCTCTCCTTCTAATCTTTCATGAATTTGATTGCTTGCCGCTGTTTAAGTTTTTTATGATTAAGAAGGCTGGAATTTTTAAAATTAGAAAGGATAAACCAACTTTGAAAACTTAAATCAGACTGCAGACTCTCTTAATTTCAATCCATTTCTATGAGGTGTGAATTACCCATATTTTTTAGGGTTCAGATTCCTCATTATAGGCAACTAATTTTAGAGCCTTGAGGCTTACCTTGGTTGTAAAATCTTGTCCTTTTATACTGTATTGATCTCTTTATTAAATACAGAGGTTTGGAGTTTTCATTGGAGGTAGGCAATTTCCTGAGTTAATTAAAATTACGAGATGCTGTATATTTCTAACTCAAGTTACAGATGTGCTTTCCATGAAAGGCAATACCTACAGAGTTGCTTTACCAATTCACTATTTAATTCAAGTTGCCTTGCACGCTGTTTTCATAGTTTATAATTTCAGAAAGGTACCTCTTGATTGCAAGAGTGATTGCAGAATATCACTGAGAGGAAAGGAGCTCAGGACCATAAAATCATTCAAAGCTGATGCTCAGGGTGGTCTTCATTATTACCTGAGTAGATATGACATGAGGTAGAAAGTAATAGAGGTTGCAAAGTGCTTGGGAGTTACAAGAAGGAGAGATCACTTATGATTGGTTACTAGCATTTGGATGGGATATTATCTATCCCATCCAAACAGGGTAGATGTTTTTCTTTAAAAAAAAAAAAACCTCATATTAATGTCCAATTTCTAATCCTGAAAGTGATTTTATTGTTATAAGAGTCAGATAGGTTCAGGAGAGAGAATATTCTATTTCAGGTAGTGACTAGCACATTTCCATGAACCCAATGCAAGATCTATAAATGTCAACTGAATTTCATTGGAAGTAAGAGTAATGTGACCATCTTACTTAATTCAGTTATATCAGGGGGAGATTTTGTTGTTTGTGGCTCTGAGTAGGCTGATATGATCCTCACTCCATGCCTTATGCTCAATAAGTCTTCATGGAATAGTTAAGGAATAAACTCGAAAGTGATATTTTTGTGATTTTATAAGATGCCAGTATACAGGGTGTGGGTGTGTGTGTGTGTGTGTGTGTGTGTGTGTGTGTGTGTGTTCACCATCATGGATTGTGAAATCACTCTATGTCATCAAACAGGAAGGCTGAGACATCTGGTGACCCACTGCTTGTTTTTGGTTTATGGGTGTAGAAAAACTCTGGTGTAAACCTTGGTTGAAAATAGAATGGCCAGAACAAGAGTGCTTAAACCAATGCTTATTTAGCTGTATTAAGTGCTTATTTGCATTCTTGAAACTCTTCCTAGTTTTCACTTTTCTGCAGATCCTTAGCCAAGGGATTTACCAGAATAGACAAGCATGAAATTAATTTTTTATACTTGTTTAGTAGTAAACGGGAAGACCACAGCTCACTTCCATTGGGATGGTTTTTTGTTTTGTTTTTAATTTATTCTGCTGCTGTTCTCTATAGGCCCCAGTGCAATCTCTATCCAGAGACCTACCTGAAATAAACCCTTCCCCATTTGTAGTTTGGGTTGTCTTAAAGTGGTGTTTGAGGACCAGATCTTTCCCTGTGGCTAGGAGTCTCATGGTATACAAGCCTTCCTGTTTGTAAGCATCCAACTAGCATTTATTATTCACTGCTTTTGACTGCATTTTATCACTGACTGCATTCGCACTACATTGACCTTATGTGAATGCAGGCATGGCCCTCTCCTAAAGCAGAATCAAATCTGTTTCCTTTCCTCCTCTTGAACCCAAGGTGTTCGGTAATACATTGCTCTCTAAAGTATGAGTCATAATAGAAATAGTGCTTAAGGACACAAATCAGACATCAGCAATGAGCATGAGAAACTTTTAAGAGTAAGGAAATTCAACCACTAGTGATCTCAGTGTTGGTCAAGGCAGGTTGGCACCATGCTACCTTCCTTCTTTCATTAAGAAACATTTGCTGGGTATCTACTGTGTATAGGTGTTGGTGATTGCCAGGAACTCAAAGGCAAATGCATCACAACCCCAGTTTGGATGGAGCTGATGGTCTAGACTAGCAGGGCAAGCATTCCTTTGTTATAAATAGGACAGGAAGCATTCTTTCCTGCCTACATGGCACCTGCTTATGGTGGTATTTTATTACATTTGGTAGGAATGACGCCATCAACCCATGTACTTCTGAGTAACCTTTGACAGCCCTGATGTCAAGTAATGTTAATATTAATATTGTGTGATGCTGTCCTGGGTGCTGCTTCTTACTGTGTAAGAACTAGACACAGCTACAGTACCTCTGACTCACCTACCTGACAGAGTTCCTTTGGTTCTTCCTCTCTTCACACCCATATCTCATTGGTTACTAAGTCCTGGCCCCACACCTCTATCATTTCCATTCAGCTTTCACTCAGTGTATTGCATCACTTCCCTCTAATTGAGCTGCTCAACTCCAGTCCCCTGCCTTCGATGCACATGGTTCCTGCTGCCAGCCCAACTCTCCCTGAGGCACAGCTGCCATCATTTCCTTCATTGGATAACAGTCAGCAGTTCTCTCACAAGCAGAATGAGATGAATCACAATCACATTTCTGATCTTATTTTTACCTTCCTTTTCATTTGCCCCATGGCACAGAAAAACTTGCCATTCCTCCAATGCATGGTGTCTACACTCTAAGCTCTTACTGTTGTGTATGTGGCTCCTTCCATCCTTTCTCCTTTATGTCCAGTGTCCAAATCTCCCCATTCCTCATGGCCCAGTGGAAGACTTTCCAAAACTCCCCAATCATAAGTGAGCTCTCCTTCTTGTAACTACCGAGCACTTTACAACCTCTATTACTTTCTACCTCTGGTCATATCTACTCAGGTAATAATGAAGACCACCATGACCATCAGCACTTTCTGTGCGTTAGCATGAGCTGCTAAGGCTTTATGTGCACTGTGCGCTTCATCATTACCAGTGAGGTGTAGGTGCTGTGATCCTACTTCTACAGATGAGGGAATGAAATCACACTGAGATTAAGTTACTTGCTAAACTTAAATAGGATGGCTGGGATTTAACTCAGGCTCTGCCTAACTCTAAACCCTCATTGCCTCCCATGTACATATATTTTACTGTCTCCTACTGGTTTCCATGTACTAGCAGGAAAGAAAACAATACTCTTTTCTCTTTGTGTCTTCCACAATGTACCGAATCATTAAATCTTTGAACAAATGTCTCCTGACTCCTTAGGCAGTTGCAGGTACTTCAACATTTTTAAAAGAAGATGTTGAATAGTAAGAAATTGCATTAAATGTTGAAGTGAAGAAATAGAAGCATTCGATGTTAATTTCATTCTCTTCAATTCTTGGGAAAATATAGAAGCACCTGAACCAAATGTGATAAAATATTGATTTTTATTTATTCAAACCACTGCTTTATTTAAACCAAAGAACTAGAGGGAAGACAACATCTAGGAAAATTAACTATAAATTGTGAGTTATTGCACACGTACACACACAGTGATACATACTCTATTTCTCACAGAAACACAAATGAAAAAAAATCCTGGCAGATTGGAATTTAAAAACTTTAGTTTCGAGTGTCATTTTAAGTGGTGGATATGAGTGCTTTGCACTTTGGTATCTATATCCAGAGACTGATAGTCCTGCCAGGATTGGTCTGGAGAAACACAGGCTCTTATTTCCATGCTTTACTTGAGCAAATACTGTCTTCACTATTTTTGTCATCATATTCTCTATACTATTTCAAAATCAGGGCCTTATTCTTGGACCAGAATATTACCTTTTGTGTTTTGTCCTCAGTAGCAAAGGTCAGATGGGGTGGACTGGGGCAGAGGATGACTGTCCCCAAACTCTTTCCATATATTGTTGCCATGCTTGGTAGAGAGACACACATTTGCAATGACTTTAGCTGTTTTTATAAAATAAACACTATTTTTAGTCAAGTGTCTATGAACTGAACTGAACCAAAAGTTCAGAAGCTGATGAAATAATGTAGCTGGCTGCCTATCTAAAACTCTGCCTGTGTGTTATCAGATGTTTGAATATAATAGTATTCGATACGTTATTTTAAAAAATCTGAAGCTGAGGCTTTGAAGGCCAAATATTGTTAAATTACAATTAATAACAAGTTAGACAGCTCATTATTCTGGTATTTCAGAGAATTATGTTCTTATGCTAACACAAATCCAAAAGTTTCCTGTATGAATTGGGATAAGATAAAATTCAAAAAGATGAAAATTTGCTTGTAGAGTCTTCCCTCCCCTCCCCTTCCCTCCCTGCCCCTCCCCTCCCCTCCCCTCCCCTCCCTTCCCCTCCCTTCTCTTCCCTTCCCTTCCCTCTCTCTGTCTCTCCCTCCTCTCTTCTTTCTCTCCCCTTCTTCCTTCCTTTTTGCTTTTCTCTCTTCTCTTCCATTTTTCCTTTTTCTTCTTAAGAATGTGAGTGTCGTCAAATTATGCGAGGTAGAATTAAATCCAGACTTCTGTTCTCTCTGTGACCAACTCTGCTGAGAAAAGGGATTGTCTAATTTAAGTTTCTAGCCAAGATTCAGGGTAGTAAATTTAATACAACCTCTTGCTAATATTAATTTTACTAGAGCAAAGCCAAACATTTTTTGTTAGCATACTTCTTGAATCTCATATTTTCAGAATACAATTTTTTTTCTTTCTCCTTGACTGCCTCACTGAGAAATAAGGATTTATTTGCTTAAGAGCACAATGGCACACATTCAGCTAAAACCTGAATTATGTAACAGTTACTAGAAACCATTTAGGAAAGTGTCTCACATGAATTCCCATTTTAGACAAATTTTTGAAGACCCACAGGCCTAGGAGAAAATAAACCCACCTAGAAAGAAAACAACTAAAATTTGCACACTCCCTACTGTCCTGCTACCATCATCATCATGAAAACAGTGACTAAGAGGGTTATCTCTATAATTCATGTAAATACAAATACTGCCTCCTATTGGGATAGGAGCCTCCTTCACATGTCTTATTTTGGATAATGCTAGCAACAACCCTACACATACAAGGAACAGGAAATTGTCCATTGCTGAACTTCAGTCTTGTATAGATGGTTGCATGTTTGGTGAGTGGCAAAGCCACGGTGTTAGCCCAGTCACCTTTCACAAGTACAGGGCCTTTGCTAGTTTACTAAAGGAGGACTCTTCCCCAGTCTAGAGGCCAAAATACATCAGCAGATGTACAGAAGGAGCACATTTGCCTCTTCACCTTAGCTTAGACATCATTATCAGAGAAAGTGCAAAGCACACTCTGTAACTGAAAACCACATCATGGTTATTTTAGTAAGCAATTTTGAAAAAAGTTTCAAATGGTATGAAGAGATGAAAACATGTGCTTGTATGCAATGTTTCTGCACCTATGACCAGGACATAGATATTTGTTGAAAATTATCTGCAAAACCATTTTGTGGTTTGTGGTAGACCTTAAGAAATTTAAAAAAAAATCATATTAAGTGTGATGCCAAGAGGTTTAAAGACAGAAATGGCCAAAGGTTTTTTTTATAAAAAACTTTTATTTTTTATTTCAACAGGGTTTTAGGGGAACAGGTGGTGTTTGGTTACATGAATAAGTTCTTTAGTAGATTTTGTGCAGCCATCACCTGAGCAGTGTACACTGTACCCAGTGTGTACTCTTTCATTTCTCATCTCCCTCCTATCCTTCCCCTCGAGTCCCCAAAGTCCACTGTATCATTCTTATGCCTTTGCATCCTCATACCTTAGCTTATGAGTGAGAAGATATGACATTTGGTCTTCCATTCCTGAGTTACTTCACTTAGAATAATTGTCTCCAGCTCCATTCAGGATGCCTTGAATGCCATTATTTTGTTCCTTTTTATGGTTGGGTAGTATTCCATGGCACATATGTAACACATTTTCTTTATTCACTCATTGATTGATGGGCATTTGGGCTGATTCCATATTTTTGCAGTTGTGAACTATGCTGTTATACACACACATGGCAAGTGTCTTTTTCATGTAATGACTTCTTTTCCTCTGAGTAGATACTCAGTGGGATTCCTGGATCAAATGGTAGATCTATTTTTATTTCTTTAAGGAATCTCCATACTGTTTCCATAGTGGTTGTACTAGTTTACATTCCCACCAACAGTGAAATGTGTTCCCTTTTCACCATATCCTTGACAACAACTAGTATTTTTTGATTTTTTTATTATGGATATTCTTGCAGAAATAAGGTGGTATTACATTGTGGTTTTGATTTGCCTTTCCCTGATTATTAGTGATGCTGAGCATTTTTCATCTATTTGTTGGCCATTTGTATGTCTTCTTTTGAGAATTGTCTATTTATGACCTTAGTCCACATTTTGATGGGATTATTTTTCTTTTTCTTGCTGATTTGTTGGAGTTCCTTATAGATTCTGGATATTAGTCCTTTGTCAGTTGCATAGTTTGCAAATACTTTCTCCCACTCTGTGGGTTGTCTGTAATAGACTTCTTGCTGCAGCACAAAAAATTAGTATAAAAATATGCCCTGCGATTTCAGAATTGACTAAGAGGCTTCTTCCTGTTCCTTCTCAAAAAAAAAAATGTTACTTTCAACCCTATCATATCTTTATGTGGTTATCTGATCACTTATAGCCTCATTTTTCTTATGAGTCTAGCCCTGGGATCAAGTTCTGGAATTTCCACTAAAAACTCAAAGCACAAATGGGCCATGTCTTGAAACTTGAATACTTTCTCATTGGTAAGAACTTACTATTTTCTACCATTTTGTATTTTGTTTGCATTGTGCTGTTGACTTCAGTTTTAAAGCCTCAGGTGCTTAACTCATGTAAACAACAATAGAACCTAAAAATGAGTCACTATTTGTAATCTCTAACTTCTCACAGTATAATGATGAAACACCTGTACATAAACAATTACTAAGTCCTAATTTGTATAAAATCCTTTATGGGGGAAAAATTTAAGTTTTCTATTTTATGCTGATAGAGTTCTTTACATTTCACTGGCAATTTGCAGTTTACATAGTGCTCTCACATGCATGATCACATTTGAACTTATAATTAATCCAAAACTAATATCCATAACTGACTATATAAATGCTATGCAAATTTAGAAAAGGGTGGAAGAAATGTAAATATCCATTTGTCATCTGTTAGTTCATTTTGATACAAGTGCTAAAATATTCTGATAGAATTGTGATTGCAGGCAATAAAGTAAATCAAAAAAATTTTTCTCCTGAGGTTTTGAGTTAAACCATATATAAATCTACATGAGTTGGTAGAATGAAGAAACTCTGGAAATGTCTTCTGTTCTCATTTCCACAATTTGCATAAAGTAGCTGAACTACTTATGACCATTTTGGTTTACTTAGAATCCTCTTTAGAATATTCACAAAGATTTATTTGGCAGATTATAAACTCTAGTAGTCACTTATTTTTTTAAAATAAACTTTTTATCTACAACATTTTTAGATGTACACCATTACCGTGAAGACAGCACAGAGACTTCCCCGATGCCCTGCCTTCTAATTTCCCTCACATTAGGACAGTATTTCTGTTATGACTAATGAACCAATATGAATACATTATTCATCAATGTCCATACTTCATTTGGGTTCTTTTGGTTTTTACCTAATACCCTTTTTCTGTCCCAGGATCCCACCCAAGATCCTATATTACCTTTAGTCTTTATGTTTCTTTAGGCTCCTCTTTGCTGTGACAGTTTCTCAGACTTTTATTGTTTTTTGATAAACTTGACAATTTTGAACAGTACCACCAGTCAGGTATTTTGTAGAATGTCCTCCAACTGGAATTTGTCTAATGTTTTTCTTATGATTACTCTTGAGTTGTATTTATTTGGGAGGAAGACCATAGAGGTCAAGTGCCATTTTCATCACCATAGGAAGGATAAATACAATCAGCATGATTTATCACTGGCAAGGCTGAGCTGTATCACCTGGCTGAGGTAGCATTTGCCAGGTTTCTCCACTGTAGAGTAACTTTTCTTCCTCTTTCTATACTGTACCCTTTGAAGGAAGCCAAGATGCTCAGTCCACTTATGGAGTAGGGAGTTATGTTCCATGTTTTTGAGGGTGGAGTAGCTATATAAATTATTTGGTCTGATAGCCATTTTTTATTTTAAAAAGCTAGGAATCCAGAAGTCAAAGGGTGTTGTAAAAAGTGAAGGGGAAAAAAATAAGGAAATTCATACAAGAAAGTCAAGAACTAGGGAAATCAAAGTAATGACTGCAGCTCAGGTAAGAGGTAGGCTCACACTCCTCCACACTGGGAAAGCTTCGTGACTTGAGACACAGTCCATTCAGCTTTCTCCTGTCTGCCCAATTCCTCTGGAAAAGTAAAGCATTCAAACATTTGGAAACTGTAATGAAGCCTGTAATCCTTTTTTCTCCTGGGATCACCCCATGAATATAACATTTCCTTCACTGCCAGTGCCTGTCCTGCAGTAAGGTTCTGCTCCCCAAAATGCATAGAATGGTTTCCAGGCAGAGCTCAGTATTTTCTCTTGGAGTAAATAAGTGTCGATATATGATGAAAAGACTGGCCAGCTTGTAGCTAAAGGAGTAAAATGAGATAGAGATTAAGTAATTTGCTTAAGATCTTCAAAATTAATTATTTCTAACTTCACCATTTAACTTAAAGTGCTCTTCCAAGACTTCCCAAAGAGTACTTGTTGTCAAATGTAATGGTCCCTTCTCCTCCCTTATTCTCCTTGATCTTTCTTTTGCGTTTGACTTTATTAACTACCATTTGGTATTGGATAGCTATTGCTATGTAAAAAACCATCTGAAAACTCTGTGGCTTAAGAAAGCAATCATTTATTGCTGCTTATGCACCTGTGGGCAGCTGCAGTTTATCTAGGCTGGGTTCACCTAGGTGGCGCTACTTCTTAATGGAGACCTGCCAGTTGGCTGGCGAGTCACTGGTCTGTGTGTATTTCCCCCTTCTCCACAGTCCAGCATGTTGGCTGTGGCATATTTTTACTATGGCAATGGCAGAAGGGCAAGAAAACAGTAGTAACGTCTGAGGTTCTCTTAAGAGTTAGGTTTGGAATTGGCATCCTATCATGGTGCCAATGGTTAAAGTTATTGATGATGTTTACTGTCAAATCAAGTCACATGAACAACAGACAAAAAATACACTGTATCCTCAGTGAGGCCATAGCTAGTGTGTGGATGCAGGGATAAGTGAAGAATTGGTGTCAGCAACACAGTGATGCAATCTATCATACCCTTGTTTCTTTAAATATTCTCTTCTTCTTTTTTAACACAACCTTGACCCTCTCCCTTTTATTATTTAATTCTTCTTCCTTCAACCGCAGTACTATATGTAGACTTTACCTTAGACTTAGCCTTTCCATCCTGATTTTCTCTGTGTTTATGCCCTTCCTAAGAAAGCTTATCTAGGCTCAGACTCCCTGATGCCCTAATGATCATTTCCAGTTTACCAACTGGGCATTTCCATTTGAGATTGCCTAAACTCATCACTCCCTTGCTTCTCTTAAATCAATGTTTGTTTCCAATACAGAGCTGTATCTCTGAAAAAGACTTGGGTCTTTGGATAATTGTTTTGAGGTCTTTGAATAATTGCTTTGATGTGAAAGGAAAAACAAAAGCATAAACTCCCAATGAAAACCTATTCTACAACATCAGGAATAGGAAATCTCTAAAAATGAAAAGGGACTATATCTGAAAGGAAACCATCATGACAAAAAGAGTATTAATAACCATTTCCTATGAGAAATGGTTCAAGTTACAAAATTTTTTAAATCTAGAGATTATGTGTGTTATCATGACAATCATGCTTAGATAGTTGAAAGTGTGTGGTGTGGGGAGACTTGAGAGTTTTTTTATATATAGCAGAACTACATCCCCTGGGTGGATTTGAAGGAGGACAATTATGGCTTAATATAAGGAAATAATTTTTAGTAAGAAGGACTATACAGAAACAGAATGAGCTAATATCTTTATTCTTCATCTGTGTCACTTCTCTCTCCTGAAAAAGTCTTACTCCCCCTTTTCCCAATTATTCATAAAATTCCTATCCATTCTTCAAGATTATCACAAGCCTCTTTATAAACTCTTCACTGATTACTCAAATTTTATTTATCCCTTCCAACTCATGTTGCTAATCTCCCACCCCACTCCAATTAAATTAAGAGTTTTTTGAAAGTAGAGATAGGACATTCTAATTTATAACTTTAAGCATGAGGCACAACACTGAGTTTATACCAGGCACTCAATATATTCTAACTGGCTGACTTTTTTTTTGTTTTTTGTTTGTTTATTTAGACATCGTTTTGTTGTGACTCCCAGGCTGAAGTGCAATGGTGCCATCTTGGCTCACTGCAACTTCCACCTGCTAGATTCAAGCAAGTCTCCTGTCTCGGCCTCCAGAGTAGCTGGGATTACAGGCGCCTGCCACCACACCCAGCTAATTTTTGTATTGTTAGTAAAGACGAGGTTTTGCCAAGTTGGCCAGGCTGGTCTCAAACTCCTGACCTCAGGTGATGTACCTGTCTCGGCCTCCAAAAGTACTGGGATTATAGGCGTGAGCCACTATGCCCAGCTCTGTCTTACATTTTTATTACAGATTTCCTGATTTCTAACGTGGAGTCATTGGCATTTGAACCAGATTGGACTGCTCAAGAATCTGATTTTTTTCACACTGATTTCACAAGAGGACTTGGCTTCTGATTTTAAGGAAAACAAAGGGAGTAGCAGATTTTGCCATCACTTGCCATCCAAGCTCATATTTTCCTGCTCACCAAGAAAAACACCAAATCTACAGATCCTCTAAGATCTTAGATTTTTCACTCAGATAATTTACTGAGTGAAATAGAGTGAATTTGCCATCACTTCTTCATGTCTGAAAATTGCTTAAAACAAAAATCACCTGGTGAATGGGAATATATGATGTGGAGGAATACACACAGCACTGGAGAGCTGTCACTCTAGTTTGTATTCAGGTCTGCCTGTTGTCATAGTTACTGATGTACCCAATGCAATTTCCTTCCCAAATCACACTCTGTAGACCTTCACAGAAAATAAGCTATTCTTCCTGTTTTATTTTTCTCTATTCATGAATTGAAGCTAAAAAATTGCATCAATTGCATTAATGTTTTTACACTCTTAACAAGATGTTCAAAATACAAAGGAAACAAGAGAGATTTCATCAAAATAAACACCTCTGATTGAGGTCTCACCTCATTTGTTCAACAATGCTTCATTGTACTGGGGAAACAGCTATGATTATGGCCCAATCCCTACCCTAAAGGACATCAGAGATCTCTGAGGGAGAGATATGAGTAAGGGATTTATTTCAGCAAAATGCAATCAGGGCTACGGTGGAAGCAGAGTATGGAAAACCCTAAGAACACAGAAGAGTGACATCTCGTTAAGTTCGAGGTGCAGATCCAAAAGAGGTGTCCAACCTGCAAGTCTTGAAGCATTATTGCTGTGAAGTTTAGCAAATATATTTTCAGTCCCTTTGAGTACAGGATGCCAATGTGACCCCGCAAGCTGGGCTCATGGAGCAGTGGCATGCGGAGGTCAGCACTGTTGCATGCAACGTGCTATCACCTGCTCATATTCACACACAGTTCTCCTTTCTGCTCTGGCCGCAGGAACTCCTTCACAGACATCCTTCGTGCCATCCTGCTGTCATTGGAAGTCCTAATTGAAGATCCGGAGCTTCAGATAAATGGCTTCATTTTAATTATAGACTGGAGTAATTTTTCCTTCAAACAAGCCTCCAAACTGACACCTTCTATCCTTAAACTGGCTATTGAAGGGTTGCAGGTATGTTCAATGAATGCATAACGCAAGACCATGTGTGACAACATACTTTTTAAAAAATTATTGCAACCAATAATATTTATCCTTTGGAATGAAAAATGGAAACTTGGATAAAATTCACCTGAGTACTCTATGTTTGTACCTCAGCCTGAGCTTTAGATGCTTTTTAAGATTATCTCTCATTTTTATTAAAAACTCTAAATTACTGTTAGCACAGGCACAAATTATCCACTATAGCAATAATGAATAAAGCTCCAAGATGTTTGGCTTAACACCAGAGAGTTCACAAAAATTAAAACTAGGAAACATCTGCTTTATGAGCATGTCATATATAGAGGTGGTGTGGGGCTTTCAGAAGCATTTTTGTGCCCCAGAAATGCACCCTGCAGATCTCCACTTCCAAGAGTGTAAAGTGCTGCAGAGCTTGCGCTTAAGAGGATCATCTTGTTGCAAACAAAGGAAGCAGATGAAACTGCCTCCTGTTTATATGACCAGTTATCAGGATTTTGGAGAAGAGGTTTTTGGGCTACATAGGTAGAGTGGTTAGTCTCTAGGGTTCTTTCTACTTTCTAAGGATCTGGGATTCTATGAGAAGTAACTCAGAAAGGCAATGCTGCTTAGCTTTCTGGTGACACATTATTACAGTACCAAATTAAGGGCATATTTGGGGGACATTTTGAATCAGCATAGATAAAACTCCTGTCCCCGATTAATTTTATAGTCAGATTAACTCGATGTAGTGACTCTCCCCTCCGGATGACAGTTATATACAGCTATGTATATAGCAAAATATGATATTCTCAGATCAAGTAGTCATTACTCATGCTCTTCAAAGTGCAAGACTAGGACCCATTTCAATCATCCATTACACTCCACTGTGGTCATTGGTGGGTCTGTTTCTTAAATTATGGCTTACTCATATTTGGCCCCCAGCAAATATCTGGCACCTAGTGGGCCTCTGATAAACATGTGGGTATTAAATGGATCTGATTTTATTGAAATGGTATCCTATTTCCCAGAGGAGGAGAAGTCGAGCAGGCATTTCAGAAGAGGAACAGCAAATCCACATTGTTCCAGGGATGCCAGATTGTCCTAGGTGGTTACATCATGCAGTGTGTTTGGGGGGCATTTGTAAAATTGCTTTTGAATGTACAGACTACATAGAGCATCCTGCCTTGCCTTAAAAGCCCAATCGTAGACTTCTGTGTTCTTTTCCATCAGTTGCTTCCTCTTAGCTCTAACTCCTTTTCTCCAACCTCCTCTCATCTAAGCCTCTGAACATTTGATCTCTTTCTCCTTAAAGCTTTATCAAAGGAAGTTTTAAAGTAAGCGTCAAGGTTTATATCACGCACTTAAATTATGCTGACCATATTTCCAGGAATGTCTGTACAAGCTGCATGTAATCTTATCTTTTTTTAAAAAAAGATAATTCATTATATGTGCAAGTAGCTGTGATACAAGTTCTAGCCCTTAAAAAAAAATTTTTCCTAAATCAGTAAGGAAAATATCATTTATCCAACCCTATGTTCCAATTTTTCTTCCTGATAATGTATGGATTACATAATATGTCATCAAAAAGTTAAGTAGGTTGATGTGAACGTAGTGAGGTCTTACTGAATTAATGCGTGTGAATGTGTTTTAAAAGGTAATGCCATACATAAATAAAAGCTATTCTTGTAGGAAATACTAGAGGACCTTTGAAGGGGTAACTTGGGTCCCATTTGGGCCTTCACTTATCATAAGCCAGGGTCCAAGATGATTTTCACAATTTCCTATGGCTTTGGTTAAGGAATAGCCCTCATGTCATGGAGAGGAAGCCCATGGTCCCTGGAAAGCTGAGCTGGGATATGGTTCCTTCATCAAGGATAGGGGTTCTGCCATCCCAATCTAGCTTGTTGACTTGACCATGTTGAGGAAGCACTCAGGGTTACTGAAGACAATTCTGCTCTTGCCCACAGTGGATGGTCAGCTCTGCCCAGCTACTTATAACTTCTCACTTCAGGCTATCTGCTCTCTGGTTTTGAGATATTCAGATGCCCTGGTTAATCCACCACTGGCTCTCCTTGCAACTTTTTTCATTGCAAGGGTTGTCTCTCTCTCCAGGTAACCACGAACATCTCTGATGTCTTAAAAAAGCCATAAGTGATACTAAGCAGAGTTCGTTCCTTTATGGTCAGCAGTATTGTGCAAGGAGGGTCCTATAAAGGTGTCCATTTGTTAGCCACAAAAATTCAAGATAAATTCAAACATCACTGGCAGACTTCATTAGAGAAAGGAAAAGCCACATACAGCCAGCATCAATGAGGGAAGAAAAGTAGCACACTTCCTTCCTTCCAGGCACCCTCAGAGAGACCTGCAGAGTCCAGGTGTTCTTTGGACATGTAGGAGATTGTAGGGGAGGGAGATCTCCGCTGTCTTGCCTTTTCTAGGGTAGGTGTGAGAAAGTGGCCTTGTCAGGGGAAATAAGCACTCCAATTTGTTGCTAGGCCATCTGGTTTGGGATTTTAGCTGTTTGTTTATAGCATTTGTCTAGGATTACCTGCTTATCAACCTGTGGAGAATTTTGGGCCTTAGGGTATGAAACACTCCCCCCCACCCCCCCAACCCCACATCCCCACCACCAAATAGATAATACAATACCTTCTGCAGGGACAAGGTGGTTGGGGCCATCCCAGACAGCCCAATCTTTAGGCAGTGAGAATTTAAGGTCATTCTGGGTCAATCCTGCACTTTGCATCACAGCATGGTTCCAGAATCCTGAGCCTTAGTTCTATTACCATGGTTCCTAGTTCTCCATAAACACAGTTGTTGAAGGAGAACTTTCATTAGTAATTGCTACAGGTTAGGTTCCTTGATTACTAATCGTTACGCTTTTGCTTTTCTGGGGAGCCGAAAATGATGTGACTAACATGCCAAAGGTGTATTAGAGCGTGCTCTTTGGGTCAACACCTGCTGGAGAAGCTACTACAGGAGAAAGCTGGACAGTACGAGAAGTTAAGTTGGGATTCAGTCATCTCCAGTGAAGCCTCAGGCATTCTGAAACTGGAATGAACATTTACAGCTGGACTGAACAGTCTGAGCTTTTATATGTGCACAATGTTCAGTCACTGCGTGCTGGCTGTCCTAGGAAAAGGTTGTAAACTTGGGCAAAGTGTTTCTCTTCAGCCAGAGGTCCCAAAGGGAGCTGTTATCTGAGGACTTTCTGGCAGCCCTCTCAGTGGCTGAGCAGCATATCAGAGCATCTGTAATAAGCAAAAAATGTTTGGAATATTTTTGGAAAAGACATTGCAATGTAACATCAAGGAGCTTTGTAATTTTGGTTCAGGATATATACCTGATTTTCTGGATTACACATATTCCCAACTGACCCCAAAGTGGATGTGATTCTAGGTAATAGAGAGGTGATGGGCACTGGGCTCTTAAGTAGGGGACTGTCTTCTATTTGGGTCTACCAGTTGTATTTCTGTGCTTTAAAAGGTAATTAATACTGCTTCTGACAATAATCATCAAAAACTGGCATGTGCATGGAGCTTGGTTATGCCCTTTGTAGGCTTATTAAAGAGTCATTATAATAATCATATTTGAAGGTATCTCTTTAAGGGATCATAAGATTTTTACATCAAAATTTATCTTGTATCAGCCAGTCATGAAATGCTAATAGTGTATGTACTATATATTCTGCCTTTTAGAGCAATGCTTTGAGGAATTGTCATTGTTTAGAATATTAAGTTGCCCCAGTTACATAAATATTCTATAAATATTAGTTCAAAATTAGCCAAAACAAAATATTAATTTTGAGAATGCTTGTGAATCATGTACTCCTGCTGGGCTGTTTGATCTTTAAATGTGGTCAATATAAAGTCTAAAAGAGCCGTTGTATCTGTTCATTACAATTTGTTTAAATTTTAATCAAACAAAGTAATATTTATGCTACCATTTTAATACAGCTCAGTGTTATTCTCAATTCTGCTGGGGATTTCTGGCAGAATGAGCCACATACTGAAGTCCTGCTCTTGAGCTTTGTAAAGTGTCCAAAATCAATTTTTGGAGTTATTTCTTATAAATCGCTGTAGCCCAGCGATTACAATCAACATACTGTGTTTACCGATGTTCAGCCAACCCAGATACTTCAAGAGCTTACTGTGCTTAAGTGTTTCACTCAGGAAGAGCTACAGTCTTGTGTTCTGTAGGCTATTTACAAAATATTTGATTCCTTTAAGGACCCAGATATTTATCACGGATTTAGAGAAGCATGTTTTTCACTTTCTGGAGGAGATTCAGAAAGCGATCTATTTTTTATTTTTTCTCATTTTCACACTCACCTCATTATCATCTAGCCATTCTGAACACTTTATCAGTTCATTAACTCTTTGTTCGAGGTTTATTGAGTGACTTTTTTTTCTGTTAAAGATGTTTTTATAATATTTATATCAACTTTGATTCAACTTCTTCCAACAGCTTTGAGCCACTTTAGTAGAAAAGGAGGTCCATTGCTTTTCCACTCTTCTTTTTTTGACCCTAAATGATAATGATGACTTTCTAACTTTTAGTCCAGGTAGGATGGAACATGGAGCAATGCTCAGAGGCTTAGCCAACTGCAAATCACCTATCTCCTTAGCATCCCTTATTTATTTAATTATGTTTGCATGTTTTTTTTCTTCCAATTTTCATTTTAGGCTCAGGAGGTACAAGTGCAGTTTTGTAACATGGGTAAACTGTATGTTGCTGGGGTTTGGTGTACAAATTATTTCATTCCCCAGGTAGTGAGCATAATACTCACTAGGTAGTTTTCTGATTCTCGCCCTCTTTCTACCCTCCAACCTCAAGTAAGCCCTGGTGTCTATTCTGTTCTTTGTGTCCATGTGTACTCAATGTTTAGCTCCCACTTATAAGTGAGAATGTGAGGTATTTTGTTTTCTATTCCTATGTCAGTTTGCTTAAAATTAGGGCCTCCAGCTGCCTCCATGTTGTTGCAAATAACCTGATTTCATTCTTTTTTACAGCTGCATATATTCTATAGTGTATATTTATTACATTTTCTTCACCTAGTCCACTGTTGATGAACATCTAGGTTGATTCCACGTCTTTGCTACTGTGAATAGGGCCGTGATGAACATACGCATGCATGTGCCTTTGTGGTAGAATGATTTATATTCCTTTGGGTATTTACCCAGCAATGGGATTGCTGGGTTGAATAATTCCAATTTTTAGTTCTTTGGCATCTCTTTTTAAATAATCCTAAGATCTTGGTTCATTCTCTCCAGCTTCCTTCCTACAGCCTGCCCCTTTTCCAAAACATGATATGACATGTTCACTCCCATTTGGCAAATCCAAAGTGCCATATTCACTCAAAAGATTAGAAAAATGAAAATTCTGTCACATCAATGGGCAATAGTAGTTCCTGAGTATCACTGATGGAACATATTGTGGTTAGAAATTTTGACAGTCAGGTTGAGAAGATGCATTTCAAGTTAGTAGTATTAATATAGTCACACCAGTTCTGCAGTCCATACACCAGACATGCGGACATCCTGACTCATGGGGTATTCATCTAACATAAAATATGGATCAGCTAGTTTAAACAGGAGTACAGCAGGGAATAAAGCCAGCCTGTCTTCCAGGCTCTCACAATCAGTCTAGGGCTTTACTTCTCTAGGTGTCCTCCACAAACCAGCACTACCAGCAGAATCAAGAGCTGGTTAGAAATGCAGATTCTTAGGCCCTGCCCCAGACCTACTGAATCAGAGCTGCATTTCAACAAGTCCTTCAAATGATTTGTATCCACAAACCAGTACTACCAGCAGAATCAAGAGCTGGTTATAAATGCAGATTCTCAGGCCCTGCCCCAGACCTACTGCATCAGAGCTGCATTTCAACAAGTCCTTCAGGTGATTTGTATGCACGTTAAAGTTTGAGAAGCCCTGCACTAAAACATGGCATTATAGTAGAACAAGATGGATATCAACTTTAAGCATGTCAGATGCCCCTGGAGGGGTAATTACAACCCAAAATGCTGACCCCACTCCCAGAGTTTCTGATTCCATACATCTAAAGCAGAGTCCAAGAATTTACACTTCACACACACTTCCAGGTGATGCTGCTGCCGCTGGTACAAACCACGCTTTGGTGTGGATGAGAGTAGAGCCCACTGTCTGGGCTTCAACCTTGGCTCCGCCCCTCAGAGACCTCAGGCAAATCATTCACTTTCTGGGTCTCAGTTTCCTCATCTGTGAAATGTGGTATTGTAATAGAACCCTCCTTAGAGGTTTATGGTGAAAATTAAATAGTACATGCAACATGCCTGGGAGACAGCCAGTGGCCACTCAGAGTGTTGTTGAAAGAATGAAGAGGCCAGTCCTTATCTGTAGGCCCATGTGGCTCTAGTGCACTCATTTAAATGAAATCACTCTCCATTGCCCCAGCTCTGTAACTTGGATCTCTGAAAATTAGACCTTACCGGCCTGTTCACTGGCCCTAAACAAGAGATTTCCTTATTTCTGCTCACTATAGGTAACGACTTAGGGCGAGATTGGTGTCACCTGCCTACGCAGTGGCCCTTGAGGCACCTTTGTTTTTCTGTTCATGTGGTGTGATTATGTTAATTATCCCTGACAATTGAGGGTTGAATCTTTTCCCAATGCCTTCGTAGTGTGGTGATTAATGAGGCTGAACTGTATCTCTTTCATCCTGTAGGACTCTCTTCAGCACTAACATTTATAGCATCTTTTATTAATTTTTAGTTTTCATGTATTAAAAAATATTAGATAGAACAGATGGAAGGAAAAGCATATTTGCATTTTGTCAAGAAGTTTCTTAATTCATGTTTTCTAAAAACTCCAGGTATGCTTGAAGGACACTTTTCCTCTAGGCAAACTATGTTTTACCTCCTCAAGTCACAAAGCTGTAATTTTGAATTTGCAAGAGTGTGTTATGATATGAATATTCGAGGAATAAATATCTCCTCTAATGCTCTATCTTGTTAAGTATCAATTAAACTCAGGAAGATAATTAGAGCTAATGACACTCTGGTGATTCTGATGACTGGCTCAGTATGGCCCATTTAAAATAGTTCCATTTAAATGGGTTTATCTTTGATGTACTTTTGATAAATGATGTTTTTCAGACCCCCATACATCATAAACCTCACCAGCCCTCTGATTCATCCATTTAGAAAACAGACACCAAGCCATTACTTCCAACCAGTCACAAAGATAAACAGATGCAGTTCCTGTCCTCGGGAAGGTCACAGTTCAAAGCAGAGGCAGGCAGACTGATAAAGAAAAGATTTCTTAAAAATGTCCAAGAAGAGAGATATGTACCAAGCTAATAAAATCCCAGAGGAGGAATCCGATCCAGCCATGTGGAGTCAAGAATGGCATCCTGGGCAAGGCCACACCTCAGCTGATACTGAGCAGGAGAGCATGGCATAGCAAGTGAAGATGCAGGAAGTGCTTACAGGCCGTGGAGAGAGCATGCACAAAGACAGCTCAGCAGGAGAGAGAAACAGAATTAATTTCATTTTTCTGGAGTGCACAAGTGCCAGGCAAGGAGCCTGTGTGCTCCTGTGCCACGCTAAAGAGTTTGGTCTCCTCCTGCAGACTTAGAGAGCCACCGACCATACGGAAACAAGATGGCAACACAGATTTAACCTTCGCATGGGATTAATTTGGTGGCTATGTGCAAGGGAGGGTCAAAGGCAGGAGAACCAATTAAAAAGCAAGTGCAATAATTTAAGTAAGAAATGATAAGCCTCTAAACTAGGAGTGATAAAAGGGATTCCATAACCAAATAGGAAGAAGGACACAGCAGTGCTTGAGGGT
The DNA here is from genome assembly GCA_004027715.1 of Plecturocebus donacophilus. NCBI lineage: Eukaryota > Metazoa > Chordata > Mammalia > Primates > Pitheciidae > Plecturocebus > Plecturocebus donacophilus. The sequence continues at coordinate 26,464 of PVKP010012813.1, forward strand.
TGGCTCCCTGTGAAGTGGTGCAGGAGGAGTCAAAGATGAAGGTCAGGTGTGAAGCTAAGGTGACGGGTGAATGGTGACAATCATTGAGATCGTGCAGACAGGAATGAGCAGGTATGGGAGGTAATGAGCATTTTTTTAAGGGTTAGATACGCTGAATTTAAGATACTGTGGGATATCTTTATCATTTACATTAAATCTGAGCTGAAAGAAGAGGTTTAGGCTAGATCCATAGATTTGGTGGTACTTGAAATCATAGGAAAGAAAAGATCATTCAGAAGAAAACTAGGGAGGGAGAAGCAGTGACTGAGAAAAGAACCCAAGGGAAGAGCAACATACCATGAACAAGTTAGGTAAGAAGCAGGAGAAAGGGGAGATTGGGACAGAAACTAAGGAACTGGGGCTTTGGAGAGAAACCATTGCAGTGCAGTGGTGCGGGTGTCGTCTAGAGAGCTTTGGGTTGAGGGGAGGTGGTGAAAGGAAGATAACTCTGCTAAGGAATGTGTCCACAAACCACAGGTGGTAGAGGCATAGAGGAAACCAGAGGAGAGGGAGCAGGAGCATGGTCATGGAAGAAGTATTCCATCTTATTTTGCCTCGGACAAGATTTTCAGAAGAAGAATATATTAAGGGCCTTCACACAGCTGGGGAAGATTGATCTTGACAAAGGACTGACCTCTGTGAATTGTTTAGCTCCAGGTTAACATTTCTCAATGCCAAAGAAGAGATCTCTGCCTCTCATTATTACAAAATGAAGTGTGGTATGGCTGTCCAGAGACTCTGTTCTGAATATACCATGTAATGTATTAGCAGAAATAGAGACTATTACAGGTTTCTATTCCTGTCAGTGTTCTGGGGGACCTGGCATCAGAGATAAGCAGACTTTGGCATTCTTGAAGGGTCCCCAGTTGGAAAGAAACTGTAGAGAATCTTGCCCTGCACAGCCCACACTCTCTTGTGATTAAACTGCAGGTGTTAAAAATAATGCCCTTGCAAAAGAATCAGTGGAAAAAAAAAAAAAAAAGAGGAGAGAAGGGTATTTATATAACTGAGCAATTCAGAGCTACTGTATCTTCCAGGCTTAGCCAGACCAGAGTTGAAGTTGAAACAATGTCATAAAAACTATCTCTTTTTTCTGTCTTTCAGTCTCACTTTCCTCTATGCTGACTTTATTTTCAGTCAGGACTTTTTCATAAGGTGACAATGAAGACTGAAAGTTTCAGGTGTAAGTGACCTCTAGTGTCTGCATTCTTGGCAGGAGTGAGGGGATTGAGGGGTGCTCTGGCTAAATGAGATCCTGAGCCCACCCAAGGATCTATACCTGAACCATAGAGAATAAAATGTTGGGGGGTAGTCCCCAAAAGATGCCAGGCAATGACAGGAATTTCCAATCAGAAACTTAAAGAGATAGAAATTTGAGGGACTTTTTTGTTGCATTTTTTTAACTTACCATCCAATATGTCACCTGGGAATTGGAAAGTTGGTTATTGTTTCTGTTTGGCAACTAATTCCATGGATAGGCTTGGGAAAATTGCTTGACACCTGGAGACCTAAGATTCTTGATGAGCAAGAACTGAGGGGATTGGACTGCAGCAGTGGTTCTCATACTTTATAACTCTCAGGATCCATGGAGAACTTGTTAAAACCTTGATTCTAGAATCCAAGCTTTGGGGTGTCTGATTCAGTAGTTTAGGGTGTGAAGGTAAGAATTTGCAGTAACAAATTCCCAGGTGATGCTGCAGGTGGCCACAGGACCACACCTGATAAACACTGGACTTCATAAATCTTCACAACCCTTCTCATCTTCTCATGTTATGAATCTGTAATTTTACCTCTACAGAAAGAGCATTAGAGCCTAGGTCAGAGACGGGAAACAGGTTTGCTCTTACATATCAATTTAAACAATTAGAATGCAGTATTGAGAAGAATTCTGACACAAATGCTATGCTCAGCTGAAAAAGAGTACTGGGATTGATTCATGATTTACCTTCAGTGTGGATGGTACCCAGGCAAGCCTGCCACATATTGGCCCTCCCTGATGTGGAAATTTCCAGCTCAGGAGGCAGACCAGTGTTCATGATATAAGACATAAGGAAAATAACCTTAAGCCCATCTTTTCTAGTCTATGGTAAAAAATAAAGGTGCCGCTGCTGATGGTAATGATGATCGTGTTGATGATAGCAGTGACGGCACCTATTAGTCTGACACTGAAAATACTTTCACAAACAGTATTTTATTTGATCCTCCCTATATCCCTTTGATTAAGCAGAGCAGCAGAACAACAAATCATCACTTCAAAATAAGCAAATGAAAAAAATTGATTGAGACAATCAAACATCAATTTCCAATAAAATTTTAATTGCCTTTGAGGCCAACAAAAGACCTTAGACTTTTTATTGTATTCCACCATGGGAGGAAGTGTACTTTATTAGAATAAGTAAGTGATAACATATAATCCAAATTCACCAAAGAAGAACATCTGTTGCTAAGAAACCAGTAAGACTGGACACAGTGGCTCACGCCTGTAATCCGAGCACTTTGGAAGGCTGAAGCAGGCGGATCACTTGAGGTCAGGAGTTCAAGACCAGCCTGACCAACACAGTGAAACTCCGTCTCTACTAAAATACAAATATTAGCTGGGCATGATGGTGAGTGCCTGTAATCCCAGCTACTGAGGAGGCTGAGATGAGAGAATTGCTTGAACCTGGGAGACAGTGATTGCAGTGAGTTGAAATCATGCCACTGCACTCCAGCCTGGGCTGCTGAGTAAGTAACTCAAAAATAAACCAATAAGAATTGTTAACCCTTTATAGCCCAAAGACAAAATTCTACTCTATAGTTTCTTTTTTTTTCTTTAAATTTCAATAGGTTTTTGGGGAACAAGTGGCGTTTGGTTACATGAATTAGTTCTTTAGTGGTGATTTCTGAGATTTTGGTGCACCTATCACCCGAGCAGTGTACACTGTACCCAATATATAGTCTTTTATCACACAACCCCTTCCTAACCTTCTCCTCAAGTCCCCAAAGTTTATTGAATCATTCTTATGCCTTTACTTTCTGATAGCTTAGCTCACACTTATGAATGAGAACATATGTTTGGCTTTCCATTCCTGAGTTAGTTCATGTAGAATAATGGTCTCCAATTCCATCCAGGTTGCTGCAAATGCTATTAGTTTGTTCCTTCTTATGACTGACTAGAATTCCATAATATACATATACCACATTGTCTTTATCCACTTGATTGATGGGCATTTGGGCTGATTCCATATTTTACAATTGCAAATTGTGCTGCTATAAACACAAATGTGCAAGTATCTTTTCTGTTTAATGACTTCCTTTCCTCTGGGTAGATACCCAGGAGGGTGATTGCTAGACTTTTATATATAGAAGGACTTAATTTTTGTGTAAAAAACTCTTTTGATGAGTAAGATACATTGAGAGAACTACCCAAATTATAAGTGTATAAAAGAGATACATTAAGAGAACTACACAAATCATAAGCTACAGCTCAGTGACTTTTCAGAAAATAAAAGCATATAGTAAACCAAATGCAGATCAAGAAAAAATAGTAACTGTGACCCAGAGGTACTGTGTATCATTGACCCCAACGGTAGTCACTATCTTGACTTTCAAAACCATAGATCAGTTTTGCTGCAGTAGAGTTTATACAAAAGAAGTGACTGACCACTTGTGTCAAGGTGTTCCTATCTGAATCATTATTTTTTTGTGGTATGACACCACCTTGGTATTTTATCTATTTGTATCATTTTTACAAAAGATCTGAAACTATTAATGCCTATATTTGGAATTTATTAAATAAATTTCTTGAAAATTTCAAGTCCAAGAATGTAGTAGCACAGTGTCTTTGTGGAACTTAATTGTACAACAATTATATCTCATAAAACATAGTGTCACAAAAATGGCTGCATTAAGCCTGCATGCACACTTCATTCTTTTTTTGTTACATATTTTTTATTATTTATTTTTTAACTTGACACAAAATAATTATACATATTTATGGGGTACATAAAGATGCCTCAGTCCATACATGTGTATAGGGATGAGATCAGGCTAATTAACATATCATTATCTCAAACATTTATCATTTCTTTGTGCTGGGAACATTTAATATCCTCTCTTCTAGCTATTGGAAAATATATGTTATTGTTAGCCATAGTGATCTTAACAGTGCTATAGAACATTACAACTTATTCCTACTATCTGAGGTAACTTTTGTACACTTGAACAAATTTCTCCCATTTCCCTGCTTCCCCCTAACCCTTCCCAGCCTCTAATATCCTTTGTTCTATTTTTTACTTCTATGAGATCAACTTTTTTTTAGCTTCTGCATATGAGTGAAAACATGCAATGTTTAATTTTCTGTGCCTGGCTTATTCTACTTAACATAATGTATACACTTTATTCCTAAGAAAACTCCTCAAACTTCCCTTAGAGCCTGTTTATTCTCATTTTACACATAATTCTTGTTGACTTGGTTCTGTAGTTTCCAACCTCACCGCATACTAGAAGTCTCAATCAAGAATTTGGGTTGAGAGGCTAACACACATTACCATATAGACAATATCAAGAAACAACAGCTGACAGCCAGGGAAGAAACACAAATAATGTAAAATTTTATCACTGAAGCTAGAAAGCACCATGACTGAAGCCATTTAGAATAATGTATCTTAGTAGCCTGAGAGCACCAACATATCATAGAATCAGATATGATGTGCATGGCCATAATCCCGAGCTCTTTGGCAGAGTCTCGGTCACATTCAACAAGCATTACTGAAGCCATCATAGAAATGTATAAAATATTAGAGAGATGTTCATGTAAAATAGCTATACTATGATCTAAAAAATTACAATTTAAGAGATAAACCTTTAGTCATTTGCATATCTTGGGAGCTCCAGAAATTATTAATGCTAATTTTTTAGGGTTTATGAGAGTAAAAAAGTGATTTTATAATAAAAATAGTTTACATATGACCAAGAAAAAGCCCTTTGAAGGTTTGCCTTTTAGATTTCCCAAAATAAAAGAGCAATACATGCTCTAAATGTCTGGAGGTTGATACCATAACATTGTCTAAACTCAACTCCAGCTCCAAAAGTCCTAGTCTTGGGAGTTCCATAAACATGCTCACTGTAGAAAGATTGTTTTCTTTAAATACTGCTAATTCTGGTAAAGAAAAATGAAAAATAAAAAATACAAATTATACTCAATCTTACTCAGAACTAAACATTTTAAACCTGGGCATCTGCTCTTTTCACTTTACAGTGAACAACTTTCTAGCCCTTTAAACATTTTACTTCATTGTTTACAATGACTACATCCATTCCGTTGTTCAGTTATATGATCATGTATTAACCAATTACCAACCGTTGAATGTTTAGATTGTTCCCAGTGCTTTCAGTATTGTGTGAAATGATGATGTGAATAATCCTTTAGCTAAATTTTTGGCCACAGGAAGTAACTCCTTAGGATAAACTTCTAGAGGTGAAGAGCATCTTGAAAATGCTCTGTAGAAAGGCATTTTGTATGAGAGAGTCTGCTTCCTGAACCAAACCAGTACTGGGTACCGAACACAAGTTTTTGTTATTGGTAGCCTCTCCACAATGCCCTACACTACATAGCATCTTTTTGTTTCAGTTTGCTTTGATTACTAGTGAGGTGAGACAATTTGCCATATATCTATTAGACATTAGGTATTGCTGGTTAATGTACTTTAGCCATTTTTAATAGGTTTTTAAAACTCTTGCTTTATTACTAATTTGTAAGATATTTTTGTTATGCAAGGAAATTAACATTTTATCTCATCAAAAATATTTTTCATAACTTAAATTTATAAGTGTTTATTTTTTGCAGTTCTTGTTTAAAGCAGTTTAAAAAGCTTATATAATCAAATCTGTTAAACTACCTTTGCTATAGCAAGTCTTTATCCCAAATGTTATATCATGTTCTCACTCATAGGTGGGTGTTGAACAATAAGAATACATGGACACAGCGAGGGGAGCATCACATACTGGAGTCTGTCGGGGGGAAATAAGGGAGGAACAGAGGTGGGTGGGGAATTGGGGAGAAATAGCATGGGGAGAAATGCCAGATATAGGTGATGGGGAGGAATGCAGCACATTACACTGCCATGTGTGTACCTATGCAACAATCTTGCATGTTCTTCACATGTACCCCAAAACCTAAAATGCAATAAAAAAATTCTTTTCATTAAAAAAAAAACACAACTCACTAGCATTTTCTTCTAGACTTAGATTTTTTTTTTTTTTTTGTAATTTAACATTTTAGTCTATCTGGAATTTGTATTTGAAGAGATGTGAGGAAGGAATCTAAGTTAACTGTTTCTGTATGTATTTTGATTTGTCCTGGTTATTGGATAATGCATCCTGAAATGTACTTTAGAAGGTGGATAAATCAATGCTGAGGAGCTATTAAGAAGGATGGTGATGCCAGAGCTAGTTATTCATCAAACTCATTCTGCAAGAAATGTGAGCCAATCTTTGATAAGTATGAGTAATGTGAATTGGCAGAGGGTAGAAAGATGAGACTCACTTCAATTCAGCAACTATTTATTCCACTTATCATGTGCCAGGATTTTTAGCAGGCATAGGTGGAGGAACAAGCTGGTCTTACTCCCAGGACAGGATAAAGATTAACTTGATGTTTCTTTGGGACCACCTGGAAGAAAAGGAAAAATGAGATGGGTAAGCCAGACAGACACAAGGGTAGTTGTTGCAGGGCTCAGAAGCTGGACCAAAGAGTTTAGAAAATACCTTCACTACTGAGAATTCTAAAGTACATAGTCATAAAAATGATTTTTTTCTGCTTTAATAATAGACTGGATTTTAGTAATTTAAAGATGTTTAATGGATAGTATTAACAATGTGAAATAACCAAGGAGATTAAGCTAATGCCAGCTCAACTGAAATGTCATTTGTTGAGAGGAGTAATCCTTAATGCCCTAATCTGTAGACTCATTAAGGATGTGGAAGAAATTATGAATAACTTTTTTCATTGAGGTTTTAATTTAGATATTCCTTTTAAAAAAAAAGAGTATAGGACAGCATTAAAGTCAATTTCAAGACTTTGGAAGGGGAAAGTTTGTTCTAAAAGAGAATCTGTAAAGATGACCCAGTTCAGAAGCTATAAAAGAAATCACATCTTGATAGAGCTAAAGCATGAAACATTCTGCAGTTCTTTTCTTTGGTCAGAGCATGTTATCATTGAGTACTTTTGTACAAAGTTCAATTTCTTGATTGTTCTTGTGGTTTTGTTTTATAATGCTTGCATTTCTTTAAGTTTACATAATAACTCCATTAACCCAAGTATAATACGTACATAGGGAAAATAATCAACTTTGAGCATAAATCTAATATTTAATATTTGAGAGCTGTCCTAGCTTGAGCAAAATGGCTAGACTCCATCTCTACATTTAAAATTTTTTAAATTAGTTGGGCATGATGGTGCAGATCTATAGTTCCAGCTACTCAGGAGGCTGAGACAGGAGGATCTCTTTAACCAGGAGTTGGAGGCTGCAGTGAGTTTGCAGCCTGCACCACTGCACTCCAGCCTAGGTGAGAAAGTGAGAACCCATCTCAAAACAAAAAAAAGCTTTTCTAAGTTGGCCTACTCTACTCATCCAAGTTTGCTGATCAGTGCTGACCAATGCTGCCCCCTTCCTAGCTTCAGTTGCCTAAGTTCCTCTGATTACAAATACATTATGAATTATAAAATTATAAAATCCCATTTCTGCATTCCCACTGGTACCTCAGCCTGTAGTGTTGCCAATCACCCTATCCTTTTACTTCGTAAAATCTTATCCCTTACTTAGGGTTAGAATGATAGCCTGGCATGGTGGCTCATGCTTTAATCCCAGAGCCTTAAGAGGCCGAGGTGGGTGAATCACTTGAGACCAGCCTGGCCAACATGGAGAAACCCTATCTCTACTAAAATTGCAAGAAAACTAGCTGAGCATGGTGGTGCATGCGTGTAATCCCAGCTACTCAGGAGGCTGAGGCAGGAAAATTGCTTAAACCTGGGAGCCAACATTGTATCACTGCACTCCAGCCAGGGTGGCAGAGTGACACTCTGTCTCACACACACACACACAAAAAAGATTATTTATATATATATATTTTAAGTCATTGTTCAATTCTATTTTCTTTCTCTTTTTTTTTGAGACAGAGTTTTGCTCTTATTGACCAGGCTGGAGTACAATGACACCATTTTGGCTCACCGTAACCCCAGCCTCCAGGTTCAAGTGATTCTCCTTCCTCAGCCTGCCAAGCAGCTGGGACTACAGGCAGGCACCACCACGCCTGGCTGATTTTGAATTTTTAGTAGACACGGGGTTTCACTATGTTAGTCAGGCTGGTCTAGAACTCCTAACCTCAGATGATTCACCCACCTTGGTCTCCCAAAGTGCTAGGATTACAGGCATGAGCCACTGTGCCCAGCAGAATTCTATTGTTGACACTTCCCAGTGTGTTTTGCATTTCTCTAAGTGTGTCTTTCATTTCCAGAGCTGTGATTATCTTTTCTTTATGATATATATTTCTCCTGGGACTTTTTCATCCATATCCTGTATTTTAAAAATATCTCTTTAAGTTGGTTTTCACCTTTCTCTGGTACCTCATTGAGTAGTTAGCTTAATAATCAATCTTCTGAATTCTTTATCTGGCATTTAGGAGATTTCTTCTTGGTTTGGATCCACTGCTGAAGAGCTGGTATGATCTTTTGGTGGTGTTATTGAACCTTGTTTTGTAATATTACCAGAATTACTTTTCTGGTTCCTTCTCTTTGGGGTAGATGGTTTTAGTGGAAAGATCTGGAACTCAAGGGCTGCTGTCCATATACTTTTTTCCCATGGGGTGATCCCTTGTTGTGCTCTTCCACTTCCCCTAGGGATGAGGCTTATTCAGAGCCAGACTGCAATCATTGTTATTTCCCTTCTGGGTCTAGCCACCCATTGGGGCTACCAGGCTCCAGGCTGGTGCTGGAGAACGTCTACAAAGAGTCCTGTGATGTGATCCATCTTCAGGACTTCCAGCCATGAATACCAGTGCCTGCTCCAGTGGAGATGGCAGGGGAGTGAAGTGGACTCTGTGGGAGTCCTCGGTTATAGTTTTGTTTAGTACACTGGTTTTCTCAAATGCTGGTTATGCTATCAGGGAAGCTGTCACATGCTTAGACTCAGAACCTCTGGTTAGCCAGGATATTGTAGGCAGTGGAATTAGCTATTGCTTTCTCCTTCTCTGGAGCAGAAAAACTATCACGTGGGGGCAGGGTTCTGTGGGTCTGAGCTCAGACTCTCCTTGGGTGGGGCTTGCTGCGGCCACTGTGGGGGATTAGTGGGGAGAGGTTCTCAGGTTACCAGAGTTATGTTCCAGGGAAAATGATGGCTGCCCCTACTGTGTCATACCAGTCACCAGGGAAGTTGGGGAAAGCCAGCTGTGACAGACCTCACCCAGCTCCCATGCAGCCAGCAAGGTCACTTTTACTCCTGCCATGCCCCGCCAACAGCACTAAGTTTATATCCAGGCAGCCAGCATGCAGAGCTCTCTTTTTAGTTTTTTTGAGGAACTGCCATAATCTTTTCCATAATGGCTGTACCAATTTACATTCCCACCAACAATGTACAAGTGTTCCCTTTTCTCCACATCCTCACCAACACTTATCACTCACCATTTTGATAATAGATAATCTGACAGCTATACGGTAATTTCTCATTGTAGTTTTAACGTGCATTTTCCTAACGAATAGAGATGTTGAGTGTTTTATCATGTATCTGTTGGCCATTCATATCTCTTCTATTGAGAAATGTCTGTTCAAATCCTTTGCTACATTTTTAACTAAATGTTTTCTTGCTCTGGAGTTGCTTGAGCTCCTTATATATTTTAGATACTACCCTCTTACCAGAAGTCTGGAATATAGACACAGTGGAGTACTATGCAGTCTTTAAAAAGAAGGAAATGTCATTCAAGACAATACGGATGGAACTGAAGGGCATTATCTAAAGGAAATAAGCCAGAAAGACAAAGTCAATTTCCTAGATGCAGAGACTAGAAAGGTGGTTACCAGAGGCTGGGGGAGAATGGGAGGAATGGAGAAAAGGGAAATGTTGACCAAAGGGTACAAAGTTTCAGTTAGACTGGAGGAATAAGTTTTAGTGATCTATTGCACTGCATGGTGACAACAGTTAATAATAATTATGTATCATGTATTTCAAAATTGCTAATAGACTTTTAACACCCTCACCCCAAGAAAAGATAAATAATTGAGATGATAGATATGTTGATCAGCTTGATTGAATCTTTTTGCAATTTATACATAGATCAAAAATAACATCATACCCCATGAATATACATGATTATTGTCAATTCATAACAAATAAATAGCAAAAAAATATTAAAAGAAAAAGATTCCTGGGCCCACACACAGAGTTTCTGATTTTGTAATGTTGAGTGAGGTCTGAGAATCTGCATTTTTATCAGATTCCTGTGTGATTATGCTGATGTGGTTGGGCCAGGGACTACTCTTTTACACTCACTGTTTTAAAGCACCTTCTTATACAAATTCTCAATCAAGAACCAAAGTGATTTGCTCAACGTTACAAAGCTAGTTAGTGACACAACTAGAAATGTCATTATAAACTTCAGGAGTGGGTTTTCAAGATAAGATATTTTGACTCTCAACTGTGCATAAAGACTATTGTCTCCTTAAATAAAAATTGTGTTTGGAGTAATATATGTATTTTCCCATACTTGTCAGTTATTTCTAAGGTAGTGATAGATTCTACCATTCACCCAGTTATCCCAGATAGAAACTCTGACTGAATTCATGAATTTATTCTTTTTTTGTGCATAATTGGTTATTTTACATAATATTTTTTAAAGTTCCATTCTTTTCACTTTATCCCTAGAGCCACTCCTTTGATCTGGGACCTCATCAGTTGTTTCCCAGAGGACACAAGAGTTTCCTAAGTTTTCTTTCTGACTTGGCTAGGCTTGCTTTAATTCATTCACAGGTTTTCATATTCCTCTTTCTAAAAATCAAATTCTTTTTAAAATATATGTCATTTCCTTTTTCTTTAATTAGAATAAATATTTTAAATTGTAAGTTTAAAAAAAGTAATAAAAATTGTTGTAGCATTTTGCAAAATTTCAAAAAGTATGAAAAAACAAAAATAAAAATCAACCATAATTCCTCAACACAAAGAGAACCATAGTTCCTCTATTAGTGTATTTTTCTTTAATCTTTTTGTTGGTTACAAAGGTATATTTTTAAAATTTAATTTACTTTGGATTAAACACCATAGTTGAGATATAATTCATATTGCATATGAGACATTCATGTAAAGTACACAGTTAGTGCTTTTTGGTATACTCAGAGTTGTGTAACCATCATCACAATTTAATTTAGAACATTTTAATTACCCCTAACAAACACTTCATCCCATTACCAATCATTCTGCTTATTACTCTCTGCTTTTCCAGAGATATAGGCAACAACTAGTCTACTGTCTGTCTCTATAGATGTACTAATTCTAAACATTTCACATAAATAGAATCATACAATATGCAGACCTTGGTAACTGGCTTATTTCTCTCAGCATAATGTTTTCAAGGTGATTCCATGTTATAGAATGTGTCACAACACCATTCCTTTTCATTGCTGAATAATATTTCATTACATGTCTATACCAAACTTTTTTATTCATTTGTCAGTTAATGGCTACTTTGGTTGTTTCCACTGCAAGCTATAATGAATAATCCTTCGATGCACATCCCTGTACACATTTTTGTATAGATATTTGTTTTCCTCTGTCTTGGTTATATATCTAGGAATAAAATTGCTGGATCACATGATAACTCTATATTTAACATTTTGAGAAACTGTCAAACAGTTTTCCAAAGTGACTGTGCCATTTTATATTTCCACCAACAATGTGTGAGAGCTTCAATTTCTCTACATCTTCACCAACCCTGGTTATTGTCCAATTTTTGTTCTTGCTGTTTTTTAAATTACAGCCATATTTGTTTGTATGAGGCAGTATCTCAGTGTGGTTTTGCTTTGCACTTTCCTAATGACTCATGATAGTGAAGATCTTTTCATGTGCTTCTTGGCTATTTTAATATCTTTTTTGGAGAATTGTTTGTTCAAATCTTGTGCCAACTTTTAATTGCTTTTTTATTATTATAAAGTCATAAGAGACACATGTATGTTCTAGATATAATTCCCAGGTCAGATCAAATATTTTCTGTCATTCTGTAGGTTGTCTTTTTGCTTTATTAACAGAATCTCTTAAATCATAAAGGTTTCAATTTTGATGGAGTTCAGTTTAGCTGTTTTGTTGTTGCTAGTGCTTGTTGGTGTCATATCCAAGAAATTATCACCTACCCCAAAGTCAAGATGACTGACTCCTATGTTTTCTCAAAGAGTTTTACATGTACATCTATAATCTATTTCAATTTCATTTTGTTGTATGGTGTGAAGTAGGGCTCTAACTTTAAATTTTAAATAAACTTTTGTTCTTTTTCATAAAGATACCACTTCTCCCAACATTATTTTTTGAAGACTATTGATTTCTCATTGAATAGCATTGTTTCCCTTGTTGGAAATCAGTTGATCATAAATGTGAGGATTTATTTCTGGGCCTTTAATTTTATTCCATCAGTCTGTATGTCTATTGTGTGTTAGTACAACACTGTCTTGATTATTATAGCTTTGCAATAAGTTTCAAATCAGAAAATGTGAGTCACCCAGCTTTATTGATTTATTTATTTATTTGAGATAGAGTCTTGCTCTGTTGCCCAGGCTGGAGTGCAGTGGAGTGATCTCGACTCAATGCAACCTCCACCTCCCAGCTTCAAGCAATTCTCCTGCCTCAACCTCCTGAGTAGCTGGGATTAGAGGCATGTGCCACCATGTTTGACTAATTTTTTTGTATTTTTAATAGAGACAGGGTTTCACCATATTGGCCAGGCTGGTCTTGAACTCCTCCTGACCTTGTGACTCACCTGCCTCAGCCTCCCAAAGTGCTGGGATTATAAGCATGAGCCACTGCACCCAGCCTTTATTTTTATATTTCAAGATTGTTTGGGTTATCCAGCCCCTTGCATTTTGATGTGAATTTTAGAATCAGCTTGTAAATTTTTGTGGAAAAAGGGAGCTTGGATTTTGATAGAGACTGCACTGAGTCTCTAGACCTACTTGGGGAGTACTGCCATCTTAATATTAAGTCTTTCAACTTATTTAGATATTTAATTTCATTTAATAATGTTTTATACTTTTTGTTTATAAGTTTTACTTTTTTTTTTTTTTTTTTTTGAGACAGACTCTCACTCTGTCACCTAGGCTGGAGTGCAGTGGTGTGATCATGGTTCACTTCAGCCTTGACTTTCCAGGTTCCAGCAATCCTTCCACCTCAGCCTCCCAAGTAGCTGGAACCACGAGTGTGCACCAGACTGCCTGGCAAATATTTGTATTTTTGGTAGAGACGGGGTTTCACCATATTGCTCAGGCTGTTCTTTAACTCCTGAGCTCATGTGATCCACCTGCCTCAGGCTCCCAAAGTGCTGCGATTACAGATGTGAGCCACCACACCCAGCCTAAGTCTTGATTTCTTTTGTTAAATTTATTTGTAGGTATTTTATTTATTTATTATTTTTGTTGTTGTTATTTCCAAGTTTTATTTTTAGTTCAGGGTACATGGGCAGGATGTGTAGACTTGTTACATAAATAAATGTGTGCCATGGTGTTTTGCTGCACAGATCATCCCATCACCTAGGTATTAAAACCTAGCATCTATTAGCCATTCTTCCTGATGCTCTCCCTCCTCCCCTACCCAACCCTCTGACAGGCCCCAGTGTGTGTTGTTCACCCATATAGTCATGTGTTCTCATTATTCGGCTCACACCTAAAAATGAGAACATGTGGTATATGGTTTCCTGTTCTTGTGTTAGTTTGCTGAGGATAATGGCTTCCAGCTCCATCTATGTCCCTGTAAAGGACATGATCTCATTCCTTTTTAAGGCTACATAGTATTCCATGGTGCATATGTACTACATTTTCTTTATCCAGTCTATCATCGATGGGCATTTAGGGTGATTCCATGTCTTTGCTATTGTGAATAGTACTGCAATGAACATACATATGACATATGAATGTATCTTATAATATAATTATTTACATTTCTTTGGGTACATACCCAGTAAAAGTATTGCTGGATCAAATGGTGTTTCTGCCTCAAAGTCTTTGAGGAATCTCTAAACTATCTTCCACAATGCTTAAACTAATTTACAGTCCCAACAACAGTGTAAAGTATTCCTTTTTCTCCACAACCTCAGCAGCTTCTGTTGTTTCTTGACTTTTTAATAATAGCCATTCAGACTGGTGTGAGATGGTATCTAATTGTGGTATTGATTTGCATTTCTTTAATGATTAGCAATGTTGAGCTTTTTTTCATGTGTTTGTTGGCTACATGTGTGTCTTCTTTTGAGAAGTGTCTGTGCATGTACTTTGATAACTTTTTAATGGGGTTGTTTTTTTTCCTTGTAAATTTATTTAAGTTCCTTGTAGATGCTGGACCTTTGTCAGATGGATAAATTACGAAAATGTTATCCAATGCTGTAGGTCGTCTGTTCACTCTGATGATAATTTCTTTTGCTGTGCAGAAGCTTTTTAATTAGATCCCATTTGTCAATTTTTGCTTTTGTTGCAATTGTATCTGGCGTCTTCGTCATGAAATCTTTGCCTGTGCCTATGTCCTGAATGCTATTGCCTGGATTTTCTTCTAGGGTTTTTTATAGTTTTGGGTTTTACATTTAAATCTTCAGTGCATCTTGAGTTGATTTTTGTACATGGTGTAAGAAATGGGTTCAGTTTCCTTTCTCTGCATGTGGCTAACCAGTTCTCTGAGCGCAATTTCTTAAATAGGAAATTCCTTCCCCATTGCTTGTTTTTGTCAAGTTTGTCAAAGATCAGGTGGTTGTAGGTGTGCAGTCTTATTTCTGGGACGTCTATTCTCTTGCATTGGTCTATGTGTCTGTTCTTGTACCAGAACAATGCTGTTTTGGTTACTGCAGCCTTATAGTATAGTTTGAAGTTGGGTCATGTGATGCCTCCAGCTTTGCTCTTTTTGTTTAGGATTGTCTTGGCTATTTGGCCCTTTTTGATTCCATATGAATTTTAAAATAGATTTTTCTGATTCTATGAAGAATGTCAATGGTAGTTTAATGGGAATAGCATTGAAGCTCTAGATTGTTTTGGGAAGGATGGCCATTTTCACAATATTGATTCTTTCTATCCATGAGCATGGAATATTTTTCCATTTGTTTGTGTCACCTCTGATTTCCTTGAACAGTGATTTGTAGTTCTTCTTGAAGAGGTCCTTCACTTTCCTTGTTAGCTGTATTCCTAGGCATTTCATTCTTTTTGTGGCAATTGTGAATGAAGGACATTCATGATGTGGTTCTCAGCTTGCCTGTTGTTGGTGTGTAGGAATGCTAGTGATTTTTGTACATTGATTTTATATTCTGAGATTTTGCTGAAGTTGTTTGTCAGCTTAAGAAGCTTTTGGGCTGAGTTGATGGGGTTTTCTAGATATAGGATCATGTCATACATTGTATTTCTTTCTCTTGCCTGATTGCCCTGGCCTGAACTTTGACGAGGAGTGATGAGAGAGTGCGTCTTTGTTTTGTGCTGACTTTCAAGGGGTATGCTTTCAGCTTCTGTCCATTTAGTATGATATTGGCTGTGGCTTTGTCCTATATGGCTCTTATTATTTTGAGGTATGTTTCTTCAATTTCTAGTTTATGGAGAGTTTTTACCATGAAACGATGTTGAATTTTATTGAAGGCCTTTTCTGCATTGATTGAGATAATCATGTGCTATTTGTCTTTAGTTTTGTTTATGTGATGAATCACATTTATTGATTTTCACGTGTTGAACCAACCTTCCATCCAGGGATGAAGCCTAGATAAGCTTTTTGATGGGTTGCAGAATTTAGTTTGCAGTATTTTGTTGAGGATTTGTGCAATGATGTTCATGAAGGATATTGGCCTGAAATTTTCTTTTTTTGTTGTCTCTCTGCCAGATTTTGGTATCTTTTTGATATTTTAGATAAAACTAATTTGTTAATTTTATTTTTGGATTCTTTATTGCTAGTGTATTGAAATATACTTGATTTTTATATACTAATATTTTATCCTGAAACCTTGCTGAACTGGCTTCTTAGTACTAATAAATTTTAAAATTGGATTCCTGACGATTTTATGCTTACTAGATCATGTCAACTGAAAACAAATAATTTTACTTTTACTTTTCCAATGTGGATATATTTTACTTATTTATTTTTCTTGTCTAAATGCCCTGTTTAGGACCATGTTGAATAGAGATAGTGAGAATATACATCCTTGTCTTGCTCCTGATTTTATGTGAAAAGCATTCAGTCTTTCGTAATTAAGTGTGAGGTTAGTTGTGGGTTTTTCATAGATGTCCTGATCATTTTGAAGAAGTTTTCTTCTATTCCACATTTGTTCCATTAATCACCACTACCTTATTTAAAAATCTTTAAATAAGGAAGTGAAGGACTTCTTCAAGGAGAACTACAAACCACTGCTCAAAGAAATCAGAGGTGACACAAACAAATGGAAAAACATTCCATGCTCATGGATAGGAAGAATCAATATTGTGAAAATAGCCATACTGCCCAAAGCAATTTACAGGTTCAATGCTATTCCCATGAAACTACCATTGATATTCTTCATAGAATTAGTAAAAAACTATTTTAAAATTAATATGGAACCATAAAAGAACACAAATAGCCAACCACGACAATCCTAAGCAAAAAAAAAAAAAAAAAAAAAAGCAAAGCTGGAGGCTCCTTCTGTTTTATCCCTACTCTTCACCTCCTAATTGTACTTCAAGACACAGCTCAAGTGCTGGTAATTACAAAAACTATGTAAATAAACTAGATCTGGCTTAAGCGCCCCTCTTATGTATTCTCATAATATGGTGCACATATTTTCATGCTAGAATTTAACTTACTGTTCTGCCTTGTTGATTTAATTTTCTGCCTCTTCAAACAGAATAAATTTCTTATAGGCAGGAGCCTATAAGAAATCTTAGGTATCTTTTATTCACAAGGCCTAGAACCCACTCCATAAATTGATGGCCAGACAGATGTGTATATGTTGAGATTAATGCCATGTTTTCATTAAGCATACAAAAAATTAATAAAAATACACAATTCTAAAATTCTTAGCAGTCATAAAAAGCAAGTCAAAAAAAGCATTTGCCTCCCTAAAGGCAAATGGAGTTGTTCTAGAGCCTCTAGAATGTAAATTGGGGAAAAAATGATTGGCAAATGAAAAGGCATGTCAAGAAAAAAAAAAGATGTTGGAAGCTAGAGTTCTCACAGAATCGTTTGCCTCTATTTCTGGAAATAATGCTCTATGACATATCTTCCTAGAGATCCTTACACCCCTCACCCACAATCCCCAACCCAGTTATTATACATTCTATTCAACTCAGAAAATATGGCAGGACATATGTCAGGTAATCAACCAGGTTCACATGCAAAACAGGTAAGAGCTGTGGCCCGTAATCACAATAAAACCAAGTTTCACCAACTGGTTAATGTACACCCACGATTCAGTGAGATATTAAAAACAGACAATTAAATGCTAAAATGAACAGTATAGACAGTAGTTCAGTGGACGGAGTGACTCATTTGTTAACAATTATTGTGTGCTTAATGGTATTCCAGGTACTGGGCTAGATGGTGAGTATATCATGTTGAACTATTCAGAATCTATGTGCTCAAGGAATTTCTAGTCTACTAAGGGAGTGATACATAACTTATTATTTATTCTGAAAATACTTATTGAAAACTATCACAGAATCTATCCTAGCATTGCTCAGGATATAGCTATAGAAAAAAAAAGACCAAAATTTCTGCCCAGATAAAGCATACATTGTAGTGGGGAGAAGCAGACAAAAAACAATATAGTTTATGTGAGTGTGTGTGCATGCATGCACACGTGTGCACAATATAATGCTAAAACATGATAAGTACTATTGAAAAGAAAAAAACAGGTTAGGGTGATTGAGACTACTAGGGTGTGAATAAAAGTGGCTTGCAATTTAAAGTAGGGTCACTGTGGTTGGCCTTATTGAGGTGACATTGGAGTCAAGACTTGGAAGAAGAGAGGTTGTTGGCCACACAGGTATTGAGGGCAAAGTAGTCCAGATAGGGGAAACAGTCAAGGCAATGCCTTCAGGTGGAAACATGCATAGTGTATTCTCAGAATAGCAAGGAAGCTCGAGTTCTAAAGTTAAATGACTGGGAACGGTGATAGGGGATGGGTCAGAGAAGTGGGATTGCCCTGTCAGCTTTGGGAGGAATTCAGTTTTAGTAAAGTGGAAACAGTTGGAGGGCTTTGGGCAGAAGGGTGATGCAATCCAATTTATGTTTTAAACAGATTACTCTGGCTGCTTGTGAAGAATAGACTTAGGTACAAGAGATGCAGGGAAACCAGTTAGGAAACCATTGGAATAAGTTAGTTTTGAGATTGTTCTGGTGGCTGAGATCAGGATGGAAACAATGAAGGCGGTGGGAAGACAATAAATTCTGGATATATTTAAAATTCGAGCCACCAGAATTGGATGTGTGATGTTTGAAATGAGAGGAACTGAAGATGCATTCAGAATTTTAGTGGGGCTCCTACTTAGGAGACTGGAAAAGGATGGGGAGGAGAGTGAAGACTTTGGGTAAAAATGAAAGGAGATGGTCCCAGGGAGATCAGAAGTTTAGTTTTGCATGTTGTAAACATGAAATCTTCCAAGTGGAAGACTTCAGTAGTTGGATATGTAAGTACTAAAGCAGAGCTTGGCAAAGGATTCCACGAAGACATGTAGAAAGGATAGCTACCTAATGCTTCCCAAGGAAATGGGAAATGCTGCTTCTAGAAAGAAGAGTGGGCTGTGTGGTCAAGAAGGCTTCAGGAAATGAAGTAGGCATTGAGCAATAGGAGCTATTTGGCTGCAGAGGATGTTGTATGAAAATTCCAGACATAGGGAATAATCAAAGCAAGACCCATTGAATGGAAACACGCAGAGTGAGTTTGTGAGAGTGAGCAGAATCCTGCCTGGAGGGAGGGTTCTATGAAGCCGCGGGGGTGTGAACATGGATGGATGACTCAGGGCCATATTTTGGGAGACCATGAAGGTTGGGCTCCTCTAGAAAAGCATCCCTTGCCCATCGGTCAGCTTGGAGTTTCTTCCCAAGCCCTCTGCAGCCAGAGTTCACATTTCCATCTCAACACTGTTCAGAGTATTCTGTGAGTCTATTCATTTACTTTTCTCTTAGCTTCCTGGGATTGTATGTTTCTTGAGGGTAAAGATCTTATATTTTTATTTTTATCTACCCAAAAGATTCATTAGTGAAAGCTGAATAAATGCTTGTTCAAAGAATAAATTATATTTGACACACACACTTCTTGATTATATTTTCATTTCAATGCCTATGAGAGCTTTTAATAAAAACAAAAATCTTTGTCTATAATGAACAGATGAAAGATCCAGTACAATCATCTCACATTATAAGAGCTAACGTTGCTGGGAAGATTGTAGAAACAGTTTTTGAAAACAAGGACTACCAAGTGACAAAGGCAAAGCCCCTTAAAGCTGCTAAGGAGGAAACGCTGGAAACTTGAAGGTAGATAAAAGACCAGCTTTTTAGGAATAAATTAAAGAGAGGGAAATGGCTGGTGGATTTGCAGGGAGGGCATCTGTCCAGGCCAGTTGCATCTCTTATAAGAATGGAAGAATGAAAGTGCTTACTGCACCTTAGGTGTAAGAACTTTGGGATTTGGTACTCATTCCTTCAGAGACCTGTCAGCCAAGTGCTGGGCTCAGCCTTCCCACAAGGGCCCCAAGATGAGCACCATGGTCCACAGAGGAGGAGATTCAAGGTCAAGCTCAATTCGCAGGCAAAGAGGATGGGAGGGACTGAGTGGCTGACAGCAACCAGTTACTACTGACTGAGGGCTGGCCACCAGAACCAGCCTGCTCTGCTCAGTGTGGGCTCAGCGGGAACAGCTGCTGCTTGAATCACCAACAATGCATGGCCGAGTGTGTCTGAATGTTACGAAGAACTCTCTGGGGGCAGCGAATATATGCACTAATTCATTTAAAATAATTCTATTAGTTACTATCCTAGTTCTGTCTCTAGTCCTAACTCTTCTGATTCATAAAGTCTTATGTTCATTTGCTCATTAAACACTCCACTACTTGTTTTCCTGAAAGTGACAGGGTCACTTTGTTCACTGGAGAAAACATCCACCACAAACCCGAGTCTGAATATCCTTAGTTTGCCCTTTAGTCATTCTTTCACATTAAAATGGTGTTTGTGTAAAAAGCAGCTAGTTTAGCTCCCTACTCAAGCAATTACACAAGGGCATTCATACTTAGTGTGCAGGAGAAGTGCTTCATGTGTACTTCCATTTCTTCAACAGAATATTAAAAATAGGTGTATTCTGGCCAGGCGCAGTGGCTCACGCCTGTAATCCCAGCTCTTTGAGAGGCCAAGGCAGGAGGACCACTTGAGCTCAGGAGTTCGAGACCTGCCTAGGTAACATAGTGGGGCTCCTCTACAAAAAAATAATAAATAAAGATGTGTAGTCAAGGGTCAAAATTTAATAATGTTACTATTTTTTGCTACTTTATCAAGTACACTGATAAGTGGAACTGACATATTTTTTTTTTGCTCCTGGGGCAAGGCACTGTGGAAAGTGAGTTCTAGTATAGTCAGGCGCCACTGTCTTAATTTATGTTGCACCACTGGTGCAAATGACAACACAGTGAAAATGATAAATAACTCAGTATCATTATGAAGTTAATTTTGACTTTGTGGCACCCATAAAGTGGTCTCAGGGATCCCTGCAGATGGTAGACCACAATTTAAGAATGACTACTATATACAAATTTCTTTTCATATACTAATTTTTGTGTACTTCAAATTCTTGAGTCAAAGTCTATAAAAATATTTCAAGATGCCTGATATGTATTAACAAATCAACCTGTAGATAGGTCCACCTAAATAATTCCCACTTCCTTCTGCAATGTGTGAGAGTCCATTTTATCAGCCAAACACGCTATAGCATTAAAGCTCCAATGTCCTGCTTGTAAGTAAGAGGGAGTCCAAATTCTAATTCATGGCTCAATTGTGTCTGAGATGAAAGCAGTAATTTCTCTTCAATTTCCATTACTTCTCCCAGTTTAGATTATTTCAATCATTCAATATATTACTCACATAAACTCTAAACCATCCTACAAAACAACACCTGTCACAACAGTACATGAATTTAGAGAAGAGAAGAAAGAATGATAAAAATAGGTGCATGACCCTTACTTTCCCTCCTCTGTGCTTCAGAAACCGCCACCCCCCCCGCCCTTTTTTTTTTTTTTAACCTAATTCATTACATAGGTTAGCAATCAGTTGTGTTCTAGCTCCTTTAATCTAAAAAGTGATTTTAAGCTATAATCATTAGCATAAAATTCCAAGGCAAAAATATTTAATGTATAAGCCTAGGAATGGAAGAAAACATAAGCTAGTTTCTGATTAATTCACATGATTCCAGGAAGTTTGACATAAAATTCTTTTTTATTTTGGAGATGGAGTCTTGCTCTGTCACCCAGCCTGGAGTGCAGTAGCACGATCTCAGCTCACTGCAACCTCGCCTCCCGGGGTTAAAGCAATTCTCCTGTGTAAGCCTCTTGAATAACTGGGACTACAGGTGCAGACTGCCACAGCCAGCTAATGTTTTGTAGTTTTAGTAGAGACAGGGTTTCACTGCGTTGCCCAGGCTGATCTCAAACTCCTGAGCTCGGTCAATCCGCACACCTCAGCCTCCCAAAGTGCTAGGATTGCCAGTGTGTGCCACCGCGCCCAGCCAACATAAAATTCTTTCTAGGTAAAATTGTCTTAATCAAAAATTCTCGGAAGGACAAAATTCTGTAGTTTTAAAGATTTTACAGTATATTGAACTTCATAATTAGTGATCATTTTAATAGGATGAGATTTATCTTAGACCCAGATCAAAGGAATTTAGTTACCCAAGGGATTATCTCATTATGCACATTACATCACACAAAATAGTCCCATAAGGGGAATTCCTCATAGGCTGAGTGCTGGGCAGAAAACTCCAGAAAACATTTGGTTGGTCCCTAACATATGAAGAATACCTAGCACCATGACTAGAACATATCTAGACACTTTCAAAGCCTGGTCCATCATCTGTAATTTCCCCTCATCTAAAAAGGACAACCGTTTCAATAAGGAAAGTGTTATTTCTAAAAAAGGGATGTTAAGCCTCATTAAAACGCACAGACATTAGTATTTTCAAATGTAACTATGCCTAACAGACTATTAATATTTTAAATGTAGTCTTGTGGTTAGGATTTGCTAAATCAACACATCAATAAACTCTAGTTTTTAATACAATTAAAAAACCTATTTTCACACTTACAAAAATGACATTGGAAATTAGAATAAAGAAAATTTTGCTGTGGATGACAACAGAATTTGTGCAATTGATTTTGAATGAATTAATTATTGAAGGAAAAACAAACTCAGTTCAGTACAAGTTCCATTGATTCTTAAGAAAGAAATTACCTGTCCAGAAAATAATTCATCTGATAATTAAATAAGCCTTTTAACTTAAATATGCCTTATAATGCATATTGGGGCTTTTAAACAAATACTAAAAATATGAGAGAATTCTTTTTAATTCTGAATTGTGGGGATCTCAATAACTGTATTAGGTGTGGTAGAAAAAAATGATCAAGAAGTAAGGGACAAGCCAGAGGCTTTTCTTTGCCAGTTCAAGTGTTTCAAAAGACAAAGTCCATGTCTAGTGGAGAGATGACTTCAATGCACTTATCTGCTGGATGAGGATTTGTTAAATGTTTTTCATTTACTAAGTTTTGTATACAAAACCCAATCAGACTTGAGTCCTAATCTTCTATTTATTTATACTAGCATTTACAAAGGTCTTACTATATGAGTCAGACACTGTTCTAGGCACTTCAAATAGATGGGAGGCAAGATAAACAGGTCCCTGCTCTTCTGGAGTTTACGGTCGAACGGGCAGTAGGGAGAAAAGGGACAATAAATGATAAACAAGTAAGCAAATGAATGAACAAGACCATTTCAGAGAGTGATTAGTGCTATCAAGAAGACAAACAAGAGGTGAGGAACCAACAGAAGCACATCTCAAGAGGTAAATTTTGAGCTTAACCCTAAATTACACAGGGAAGGCAGACATGCAATGAACCACGGCAGAACTTCAAGACGGGAAACAGCAAGTGCAAAGGTCTTTAGAAAAAGGGATAAAAGAGATTGATTGAAAATACAGGCAAATGGAAGCTTCCTCCTTCCTCCAGCTGCCTACATCACTTGCCCCAAGTTTTTACTGCCTGATATTAGAATCTGATCTACTTCTTTTCTCTAGACCTGGAAATCAACCCACCAGGCCAGGGGACTGGGTTTTGTGTGCCTCTAGCAAATTAAGACTTGATTTTATCTACTTAGTTGTATTTAGGAGTTTTTATATTTTACATGGAAGTAGTACTAAATCAAACAATTTATAAACCACTGTTTATAAGTGAAGAAAGTAAGCTCTAGCCTGCAAGAGCAATTTATAGTCAAGGCCAGGGTTAAAATACCTGGAACTCCCAGCGCTATTCATCTTGGGGAGACATATTACCTTTTACCTTCAGTCACTCTTGGGCTGAGACATGACAGCTGTTGATCTACTTGAGGGTTGTTAGCAGGCTGAGAACAGTGATCTACAGAGTAAAACACTCAGTGCATTAAGAAAAGCTGGCATCTCTAAGATAGATACCCAGAGTTTACGGGGAAACGATGGTCTCCATATTGTTGACAGAACACCCCAAATCCTCAGGCCACTCATCATCATGGTTATTAATCTTATTCTCCAAGTCAAAGGAAGAAATATATCAGACTTAAAAGCCCTAAGGGGAACAGAAAGAAAAAAAAAGAGACAGCGTAATTTATAAAAGCCATTTTGAGTTTTGTTTTGATTTCCTTAAAGAGGAAAATTTGGTGAGACTATTAAAATATGGTGAGACATATTTTAATATGACTGACAAGTATAATATATATATACATTTTTGAATAGGTAATCCATTCACGAGGCATATAAATCAAAACAATATAAAGAGGTATTCAGCAAAATGTTTCTACTTCATTTTCACCCTTCTTTTCCACTAGGGTAACTTTTCATTAGTTTCTTTGTCTTTGTTTTTGTGTGTGTGTGTTACAGGAACAGAAATATATATTGTTATTTCTCCTGTTTTTTATACAAGATTTCATATTCTATATAGTGCTACACATTTTATCTTATTACACAGTATGTCTGAAGAATTTCAGCATATTATTTCAGAGGATGGAAATCTTTCCCTATCAGCACAAAGAGAACTCCCTCCTTATTTCTTTTCCATGTGTCATATCCTATTAAATAAATGTACCACAATTTGTTAAACATAGTCCTTTATAAATGGATGTTTATTCTAATTCCTGTCTTTTGCTATTACAACCAATGCAGCAATGAATGTTTGTTCATAACATCATTTTGCACGTGTACAATTATCTGCAAGATAAGTTCCCAGAAGAGGGATTTTTGTATAAATTAAAATTATCCACTTACAATTTGGGTAAGTCCAAGGGAGGTGCACTAAAATATCCACTACTACCGATAATGTATGAGAAAGGCTACTTACCCAATAGAATGTTTTCTTACACTCTTAGATTTTTGATAACTTGATAGATGAAAAATGTCACAGTGAAATTATATTTTGCATTTCTCTAATTATGATTGAGATGGACCATTTTTTCACGTTTAAGTAGAATTTATTTTTCTGTTTTGCTAATTTTTGTTACTATCCATTTCCCATATTTGTATTATGTTTTTCTTAAATTATATTAAGGAGATTCACTTTTTGTGGTATGAATTGCAAATGTTTCTCAATTTTCTTTCATTTGTCTTGACTTTACTTGCAGAGGTTTTTTTTTGCGTGTGTGTGTTTTTTTTGTTTTTGTTTTTTTGCTTTGTTTTGTTTTCGCTAGGTAAAAGGATATGTTGTAGTATTTATCAATCTTATATAGCTTCTGGATTTTCTTCTAAAATTTTTAGCTTCATTTTACATTTAAATTCTTCATACATTTGCAGTTTATCCTATTGTACAGTGTGAGATTTTTTTTTTTTTTTCCTAGAAGACTGCCGAGTTGTTCCAACACAATTTACGGAAACGTTTATTTCCCCCCTTCTGATTATACTTGCCATCTTTCATCATATGCCATATATACTTGGGTCTATTCATGTAGAGATACCATACTGCTTTAATTATTGAGGTTTAAAAATAAGTTATAACATCCAGTAGATCCACTTTCTTTACATAATTCTACATAATATACATCCATCTGCTGTGAATAGAAATAGAGTTGATTATCTAAAGCACATTTTGTAATTTCTTGGGTCAGAAGCCATTTGGCCTCCATCAGAACAGCCTTCTTCACTCTACTTCTGTTCTCTGCACACTCGCCCCCTCTCTCCACTCCATCAGATTTCTCTCTCTCTTTTTTTTTTGAGATGGAGTCTTGCTCTGTAGCCTAGGCTGCAGCGTGGTGGCATAATCTCCTCCTGGATTCAAGGCATTCTCCCTGCCTCAGCCTCCTGAGTAACTGGGACTACAGGCGTGCACCACCACACCTGGCTAATTTTTGTATTTTTAGTACAGAGGAGGTTTCACCATGTTGGCCAGGTTGGTCTCAAACTCCTGACGTCAAGTGATCCACCTTCCTTGACCTCCCAAAGTGTTGGGATTACAGGTGTGAGCCACCACGGCCGGCCCAGATTTCATATTAAAACTGACATTTGTGGGCACTGAGAACCTTGTTTTCCTCTTCTCCTTGTGCTCTCCTCGTATTTGTCAGATGGACAAATGCAGTGCTTTTTAAAGCTTTCATATATGGGAGACTGATATCTGTATTCCAGGCTGTTGGATCCAAATCCTGTGAGTTGTTCTGGAGAGCAAATAAACATTAGGTTTTTGTAGATTCACTATAGAAACATGCTTCCAAGAATGTAGGTAGGAGAAATAAACATAAAGGATAGAAGGAGAAAGAAGAAATACAAAAGTTGTTTTTCACATTCCAGAAGTTATTGTTTGGCTTTGAGCAAAGCACTGCATTCCTCCTGTCTACAAAGCAGCCTCCTTCCACCCCACTCCAGTGCTGTGAAGTGACAGGTAAGCCCCTGACAGCTAGAGAAATTAACACAGAAGCAAGGCTCTGTGTCTCCTCCCCTTTCTGAGCAGTGGAGACAGAGGATGGGTGGGACAGAGAGAAAGAGAGAGAGAAAGAAGATAGAGAAGAGATTGCGGGGGCAGAGAGAGAGAAGAGAGATAAGATAGAGAAAGAAATGAGACACGCAGGAAGAAAACCCTCTGCCGAGGCAGCAGCTTTCTAGGACTAGTGATATTGTAGCCATTTTTAAGAATCTCCGGCACTGACAGTGGGTACTTCTGAAGAGGGATAGGCCTGTCCCATATGTGGTCACAGGTCACAGGAGTGGGAGCACTAGTAAGCCTCCTTTACTGAGATGGGCCCTGGCCTTTCATCCTGAGCCCTCCCACAGTGGGGCACTTCCCTTCTCTTCTCAGTCCCTAGTTCAGGGCTGTCATGCAGCAGTGATGTTGCCCCATGAGGTGCTTCAGGGGCTGGGAGCGGCCTGAGCATTTGGATCAGAAGATGCAAATCCAACACCCACCGTGACCCACCTTGGACATTTTGGGTACCTGAAAGTCACCCTCATCCCTTCTTATAACACACTGTGAGGGTGGAGGTGGGCTAAATACTCCATGCTGGAAACCAGGAAAAAAGCCTAACTTGCAAATCTTTATTCTCCTTTGATTATACCAGTTTTTCCCCCACACTAATAATAGATGCTTATTTTCTCTTCAATTTTTGCCTTCTTGACTTATGTTTGGAAGCTTTGGTGCATTTTTGGAATTAATATTTTGATTTAATCTATGTATGAATGATCCCTAAGTGCTGTCATAAGCAACTTGTCATTTTGCTGAGGCCTTTGAAATTAGTGAGGCTGGAGAAGTAGCATTTCACTTAGCACCAAGCTGGCGGGGCCCAGCCCAATATCTATATCCCAATCCCATTTGAGTTCTATTTGAAACTTCTGATAGGAGATTCATTTTATGGGCAACTCATATGCTACGGTAATATTCACAAAATACAAAGGATATATTCCATTAGTATTGCAATACAGTCGTTTTTGGTTTTTCATGGCTGTTGTTCTGAACCCCTATTAACTTCATTAGGAAAGGTACCAGATTCAAGAGGCTGAAGAAGAGACCCAGAGCCAGCTAGCTAATGAGACATGGGGTTCTATTAGAGGCTTACATACAGGGAAAGAGTTCAGTGATGGCGGCTGGACAGGAGAACTGCCTTAATTACAGAAATGATCCAGTGGCAGTGGGATGGACACGATCATCCCCTTACCTACAGTCCAATAGTGGCAGGCTGGGCAGAAAAACTACAACTCCTTACAAACAGATTGCAGTATATATATTATTTTCACTTAACAACCTTCATCTGGCAACCTTCATGTAAGCCAAAACTCAAGGCTTCAATCCCCCGTATGGCTTGTGTTTCAGGGGATGGGCTGAGGGCTCAGGTGTTTCTTACAGACAATGAACAAATCTCTTGGTTTCCTACTCCTGTATTCCCTAGCTTGGACCGACATTCAGGAATATCTGCCATGCAGAGCCATTCTGAGGGTATGTTCAAGATATTGCTGCAAGAGGCATTTACCCTACAGTAGCTAATGCACTGGGTGCCTCCTTAATCACAAATATATATTTGCAAGGAGTTACAGATTAGTCCAGAAATGTGATTACTGTTCTGGGCATTGAACTTACAGGGAACTGCATTTCTAGTTTCAGACAACCGATTAATAAATTAGCCTGGAGAAAATAGTCAATCAACAGATGCTGTGGTGTGAGTATGGTGTGTGTCCACCAATAGTAATAAGAACAACATGAAATAAAATTAAATGAGGGGAGGGAAAAAATAAATCTGGCTTCCTGTCCCAAAGTGGCTCATACCCTTGTAAGAAAGATGGATATGGGAACAAATGATTGCAAAGAAATCTGAGCATATGATAATAAAGGCATTCACAAGATGCTATGAAACTCTGAGAATGGCATGCATAACTTGGGAGTTCGTGTGATTAGAATTAAGAAAGGCTCTGCGGCTGAAGCTGGATATGCCAGGGGATTTTCAGCAATAAATAGGTTATTAAAAATGAGGAAGACAACAAGAGCACTGCAGCTTCACTTGGAATTTATCAAAAATGCTTTTTTAAATATTTTTTTCATTTTTTTCTACTTATATTGAGCTGAGATTTTTAAAAATGGTACAAGTGGGGACAGAATGAGGCATCTTTGATAAAGATGTATTGTGATCTGGCAGGTCTCTGAGTTATTTCCCCAAGAGAATGAGAAATGCCCTGTGTTGGCTGGGGCTGAGTAGGTCAGAGTCTCCCAGACTGGTATAAGGGACCAACTCTTCTTACCTTTGCCTTTACTATTACCAGCCTATAATCAGCTAAGAAAAGTTGAAGTTCACAGATGATGAGAAAGAGAAATACCCTCAAGATGCTGAGAGTTAATATGATTAAAATGAGCCCATCTGTGTGGGCACAAACCCTCACCCATCCTTTCAGGCAGGTAGCTTCCCCCAGGCCTGCTTGGACAGATGAGATGTCAAATGTACCTCTTGTTCTCACAGCACCTGCCTCTGCTCTAGGTTTTCCAGCGAGGAATAATCCGCCTACTTATCAGGCAATTTATTAACATATTTTATAGATTCATAAGGTTTAACTTATTCTTTTTACTTCATTGTAAGCCACAGAGAGGCAGAAGTTAGGAGCCATTTGGGGTTGGGAAATGGGAATAGTTAACCAAAGCTTCCCAGTCCAAAAAACCCAGAGATTGCAATGCTGCTCTGGGCAAAGGCCCAAGGCTTTTGGTTTAATTATGCTCACTGGCTCTTGCCTCATCTATATTCTGAGACCTTTTCCCCCAAAAACACTTCTCTCTGCATTTCTGTACTCTCACAGGCTTTGTTACTTCACATCAGGCCCATTTTTTGTGTTATTCATTTCTGCCTCGCACTTTCCTGAGGGCAGGAGCAAAGGGGGTGGCCTCTGAGTGGTGGCCCAGGTGGTCACCCAGCATAGCCCCATGCTAGAAGCTGGGGCACCTTCCCTGGAGCTCACAGCATCTACAGCTGCAATGCTATCAGCATCCCAATCTCTTCCTTTTGCAGTAATAAATTTCTGGTGGGATATTATCTAGTAAAATGGGGTAAAATCTATGATAAAAAAAATGACACTAGGACATTCTCAATTGTCTTTCAAATGATAAAGGCTAAGCCATCTTAAGGTAAAAAACTTTATTCAAACACATCAAAAGAAACAGCTGCTCCACAGATTCTCCCCACCTGGTCATCAAAAATGCCTGGGAAACTGCTAATGGGATTACAGAGCTGCCAGAATGTTAGCAGAACTGTAGAATTCTAGCGGCCTTAGAGTAGCATCCTCCATGAGTGCCATTAAGCGCTCCATGCTGTCTGCTTTCAGACAGGCACAATGTTTCCAATGATTGACCACCTACCCTCTTCAAGAAAGAGAGGAAGCACACACATGTGTAATTAACAAGGGAGCAGACTAGTGATCCCAAATGGTGCACAAGATGATCCAGTGATGGATAGGAAGAAACATTTTATTTTCTATCTTCATTGATTTTTATCCATACATTAATTTATGCATGAATATACACTACCAAAAAGTTTGGAGACCCCTGCACTCGAACCTGACCAGCACAAAACAAAGCCTGATGAATCCTCTGTAACACTCATCCAAAGCATATGTGCAGGGATGCTTTCTGGCTGTGTGTGGGCTGACTGGGGGTTCCCAGACAACACTTAGACTAGAGCTAAGAGGAATCCTAGCAACCTGCAGATGTGGAGACATGTGCTTGCGTGACAAGATTATGGGACTTGTAAAAAAAGAAAATAACAATCTTTCTGTTTTGCTTAATTTATGAAATTTGAGAATTATATATTTATTTGCAGTAGTGATATTTTTCTGTTAACATTTTTTCACTAGATTTCAACAATGGTTTCCTAAAAAGCATTAGTTGAACAAGAGAGATAGATAATTGATAGATCGATAGATACATACATGCGTATTCCCATACCTAGAATAAATACTAGAAACAATAGGTGGGGAAAATGATGAATTTTGTATTGGTTCATCCCAAGATGATCTGTCACTTGTGTTCAAGGCCTTCACCCTTCTCTATTTTTGCTATCTTGCAAAATATGAAACATTGATGTGAAACAGCCTGTTGAGTCACTTCTCTGCTTAACAGGCATTAGCTCCATCAAAAAGAGAAAGAAAAACATCTTTAAAGTGTTGAGAGTTAATATGATTACAATGAACACGTCTGTGTAGGAACAGACTTTCATTGATCCCTTCAGGGAGGTAGCTTCCCCCAGGCCTGCTTAAACAAAACATGGGTAATCAATGGACACAGCTTCTGCCTAGTAATGCAAGAATGGAAAGGGGTAAC
>PVKP010012814.1:0-57212 GCA_004027715.1 Plecturocebus donacophilus
CACTCACCTCCCTGACTCTTCTAGCCAGTGCACAGCTCGTGTAGAACCTCCCTCTCCTGACTCTTCTAGCTGGTACACAGCTCGTGTAGACCCCCACCTCCCTGACTCTTCTAGCCAGTGCACAGCTCGTGTAGACACTCACATCCCTGACTCTTCTAGCCGGTGCACAGCTCGTGTAGACACTCACCTCCCTCACTCTTCTAGCCAGTGCACAGCTCCTGTAGACACTCACCTCCCTCACTCTTCTAGCCGGTGCACAGCTCATGTAGACCCTCCCTCTCCTGACTCTTGTAGCAACTCTTGGCTCACTGCAACCTCCATCTCCTGGGCTCAAGTGATCCTTCTGCCTCAGCCTCCAGAATAATAGCTGGGACTAGAGGCACATCCACCACGCCTGGCTAATTCTTTTGTATTTTTGGTACAGACAGGATTTCATCACTAGAATTGCCCAGGCCAATCTGGAACTCCTGAATTCAAGTGATCTACCCACCTCAGCCTCCCAAAGTGCTGGTATTACAGGCATGAGCCACTGTGCCTGGCCTTTTTTTTTTTTTTTTGAGGCACTGTTGCCCATGCTGGAGTGGGGTGGCATGATCACGGTAGCTCACCGCAGCCTTGACTTCCCAGGCGCAAGTAACCTTCTGCCTCAGCCTCCTGAGTAGCTCCTTAGGAGGCTGAGGTGGGAGGATCACTGTGACTGCACAAAAGACTGGATAATTTTTGTATTTTTGGTAGAGATGGAGTTTTGCCATGTTGCCAGGTTGGTCTTGAACTTCTGGGCTCAAGCGATCTGCCCCTCTTGGCCTCCCAAAGTGGTGGGAGTATAGGCGTGAGCCACTGTGCCCAGACTGGCAGTAGCCTATGCTTCTAAAACTAGGAGATTGTACTTGACCGGTTGAACAGATGAGTTCAGTCAGTTGGCATTCATTCATCTGCTTTTTACCTGATGACCGTCACAGACCCCAGGTACTTTTCTAGGTCCTGAGGGTGCAGCGCTGCCCTTAGGAACCCCACACTGATACAGATGAACCTGGATTGAGGAGCCTTGAAGTGGGCTGATGACCCAGCAGAGTAACAGGAGGCTGGCCAGCTGGAGCAGGGTTTCAGACAGATTGGGTACCTGGGGCGGGGGCTGCAAGTACAGCTGACATGTCTGGAAACAGCACCAAGGCTGGTATGAGGGTGAGAGGGTGTGAGGGGACGGGAGGGGAATGGAATCAGAAAGGTTGGCCTACCACGATAGAGGCCTAGCAGGCCCTGGAGCTGGTGTGGCTTTGCCTTAGTGTGTGGTCTGTGTCAGCGCAAGTGTTGGTACAGGTGTCTGCCCAGGCTGGAGAGCAGTGGTGTGATCATGGCTCACTGCAGACTCAACCTCCTGGACTTGAGTGATCCTCCCACCTCAGCTTCCCAGCTAGCTGGGAATACAGGTGTATACTACCGTGCTTGGCTAATTTTTTCTTTTTGTAGAGATGGGCTTTTACTGTGTTACCCAGGCTGATCTCGAACTCCTGGCCTCAAAAGATTCTCCTGCCTTGGCTTCCCAAAGTGCTGGGATTACAGAGATTATAGCCGTGAGCCACTGCACCTAGCCAGCTTTTCTTTAAAAAAATTTTTTTAAATATTAAATTAGTCAAGCATGGTGACCAGGTGCCTGTAATCCCAGCTACTTGGGAGGCTGAGGTAGGAGAATTGCTTGAACTCAGGAGGTGGAGGTTGCACTGAGCCGAGATTGTATCACTGCACTCCAGTCTGGGCAACAACAGAGTAAGACTCCATCTCAAAAAAAAAATCTTGTTTTTCAGTGGGGTTAAAATACCATCTGGATTGGATTTGTGTTTCCTTACTCCTGAGGTTGTTCACCATACAATAGTAAAATATTGAAAGTAGCCTATACTTTTTTTTTTTGAGATGGAGTCTCCCACTGTCGCCCAGGCTGTAGTGCAGTGGCGTGATCTCAACTCACTAATTAGCTCACAGCTAATTTTTTTGTATTTTTAGTAGAGACGAGGCTTCACCATCTTGGCCAGGCTGGTCTTGAATTCCTGATCTCATGATCCACCCTCCTTGGCCTCCCAAAGTGCTGAGATTACAAGTGTGAGCCACTGCACCTGGCTGGTTGTGTTTTTTAAAGAGTTTATTGTCCTATTATATTTTTTCTTTGTGAAATTTCTGTTCATATTATTTTTCTATTGTGTGGTTCTTTTCCAGCATCAGCAGGAATACTTTACATATAAGCAGTAATGGCCATAGATGGATGTGTTGTAAATATTTGTTCAAAGTCTACTATGTCTGCCTTGTGACTTGGTTTATGTTTCATTTTTAGCACAGAAGTTGAAATTCATATGTATGTATTACTCTAGTATTTTTAAAAACCTTAGTTTTCTGGCCAGATATGGTGGCTCATGCCTGTGATCCTAATACTTGGGGAGGCTGAGGCAGGCAGGTCACCTGAGGTCAGGAATTCAAGACCAACCTGGCCAACATGGTGAAACCCTTTCTCTACTAAAATACAAAAATTAGTTGGGCATGATGGTGTACACCTGTAATCCTAGCTGCTTGAGAGGCTGAGGCAGGAGAATGGCTTGGACCTGGGAGGCAGAGGTTGCAGTGAGCCAAGATTGTGCCACTGCATTCCAGCCTGAGTGACAAGAGCAAAACTCCATCTTAAAAAAAAATAATCATAGTTTTCTGATGAATGAAATTTGAAACAATGTATTTTAGTGTGGTTTGGATGTGCCGCGGACTAGAGCTTCGGGAAGCAGTGATGGGCCCTTGGCTAACAAAACACAAGTTAGGTGCCTGGTGCATGGATGCCTGGCTTCTGGGAAGGACTTGAGCAGGGCCTGGGGCTCTCTTAGTCTGTGAACCCCCTTGGGCTTCTAAGTGTCACTTGTTCCTCCTGGGCTCTTGGAGGAGTTCACTGTGATTTGAATGAACATCAGTGTCTTCTTGGGACTGTTCATTCAATGCGTGTAACTCTGGGCCAGGTTGATGGCTTGTGCAGCAGCGCCCTGGGGGCTGAGGAGCAGCTTCTGGGCAGTGTGCACTTGTTTCCCCAAGTCTGCCTCAGTTGTGCAGTGGTTCATTTGACACATACTCAGGAAGCGTCTCTGGTCAGACACAGTGCTAGGTGCCTGGACAAGACAGATATTTTAACGTGGAAAATTCTGTTTTTTCCTTTGTAGGTAATTGGGGCCCCCATCTTGTTGTTGTGAGAAGTTGTAACATACTTAAGTGGGAGCTTGAATTGAAACGGTGGTGTCCCGGGCTCAAAATCCTCTCATATATTGGCAGCCACAGAGAACTCAAAGCAAAGAGACAGGTAATTTCTTTTTAAACATAAAGCTAAACAGAAAACCATCTTACTTTTTATAGAAAGCACATTAAAAAATGTGAAGACGTGCTTGTGGATATAATAATTAAAAATCACTCATTCGTGAGATAACAAACCTTTATGTTGTTCCCCTTGAAAGCATAGATAATACCACATCAGCCTGGCCATTCCCTGCGAGGAGGGCCACACACTCATAGGCCCACGTGTGCACAGAGCTCAGTGTCACTGCACAGAGTGTGGGGCAGTTTCCTCTGGAAATGATTCTCTGGGGCACTGCAGCGCTTTACCCCAGAGGCCCTTCCAGCTTCCACAGGCACAGAAAAGGAGCTGGGTGCCCGTGGCTCGGAATGTGAAACCCATAGAAGCATTTCCACGACATGCAGAATAGATAAGTTTCAGAAACAAATTTTAACTTGTTAAAAATTTTTGTCTTACTTGGTATATTCTCTGGAGTTTTTAGCAAAAAAAAATTTGTCTGCCCTGTAGTTTCTAGTACCAGGTCACTAAGGGTAGATGTGTCACAGTTTTCCATTGATATTATGGTGTTGAGTAGTGTTTATTGAAAAAGTAAGCTTTGAGCAGTATTTTCTTTTTTTACTGTTTTAGTCTGTTTTTGTTGTTATTATAAAATACCACAGACTGGGTAATTTATTACTATAGAAATTTATTTCTCACAGTTCTGGAGGCTGTGAAGTCCAAGATCCATATGCCAGCAGATTTAGTGTCTGGTGAGGGCCCGGTGTTTACTTTCCAGATAGGGTCTTGCTGCTGCATCGTTTGGAGGGGACCTGGGGGAAGGAATGGAAGGGCAAAAGGGTCCAAGCTGGTTCCCTCTAGCCCTTTCCTAAGGCACAAATTCATCTGTGAGAGCAGGGAAATGTCCACTTGTTAGTGCTACCCCTGTGGCCATTAGATTTCAGCATGAATTTTGGAGGGAACGTGTTCAAGCCATAGCACTATGTGTAGCTTTCAGTTTTTAAAGAATGTGTGATGCAGTCCATTGCAACACAGATGTTGACGTCTCTTATTTTTCTGAGCACACTTCCCCTTGTTTCGATTAGATGCTAGAAGAGCTCGCCCTGCGATCCTCTGCCATAATCTCAGTATTTTTCAAATGATAATTGCCAGCGCCTGCAAAATAGCATCTTAATTTGTCAGCGAAACTGCTTTAGACCCCTAGAGGAAGAGATAAAAACATAAACACCGCCATTTGCCATGTGGAAATAGCATGTTATTAACAAAAGCGAGTAAAATTGTAGTTGGGTGTGGAGTTGCTGGGTGGGAAGAGTGTCTCAAGGTAATTTCGGGAGACAGTGGTGCAAAGGCACTGAGTCATCCTCTGTGCTGCAGGAGTGGGCCGCGCCCAACAGCTTCCACGTCTGCATCACGTCCTACACGCAGTTCTTCCGGGGCTTCACTGCCTTCACACGAGTGCGCTGGAAGTGCCTGGTCATCGACGAGATGCAGCGCGTGAAGGGCATGACCGAGAGGCACTGGGAAGCGGTCTTCACGCTGCAGAGGTCTGACCCCTCCCCCCAGCACTGTGTGTTCCTTGCTTGTCATTGAGTGCTCTTTGTTGTTGATGTAAAGGATTCTCTTGAAGAAATCTGCATTAATTACAGAGAATTGCTTTTTACCTTCATCCCAGTGTGTGGGCCAGAGAGCCCCAGAGCTGGGTCAGCACAGCCCCTTTCAGTCGTGTGCATGCTGACAGTCGCAGTGTCAGATAACTGTCTCTTTTCTCACACATTGTCAGGGCGGTAGAGTTCCAGTGTTGTCTTTTGTCCCGTTTGCAGCCAGCAGCGCCTGCTTCTGATCGACGCGCCGCTGCACAACACCTTCCTGGAGCTCTGGACCATGGTGCACTTCCTGGTCCCGGGGATCTCCAGGCCTTACCTCAGCTCCCCGCTGAGGGCCCCCAGCGACGAGAGCCAGGACTACTACCACAAGGTGGTCATCAGGTTGCACAGGGTAGGTTGCTTCTGCCACTGCAGCGGGCTAATAAACATGCACACGCTTCATTGTAAACATCTTCCAGCAGCATTTCTGGAAAGAAAAACAGTAAACAGTTTTTTCTATTCAGGTGACACAGCCATTTATTTTGAGGAGAACTAAGAGAGACGTGGAAAAACAACTGACAAAGAAATATGAGCATGTTTTGAAGTGTCGCCTTTCGAACCGACAGAAAGCCTTATACGAGGACGTTATTCTACAGCCCGGGTGAGTGTGGGGTCTGGCCGTGTGCCCCCGTTGCTGTCCCTGCCTGTGAGGGACAGAGGCCCCTTCTGTGGCCTCAGTGGAAAGCTCCTTTCTGTCAGGATTGGGTGTCTGGAGCTGGAGGCGAGGCACCCTCCTGGGGGCAGCAGCTCTGTGGCCTCAGGTGTTTCCAGCTGCATCAGGCTCGCGACAGCCCTGCTTCCTGTCTCAGAAGCCGCACTCCTGTGCAGCTGCCCCCATGCAGGGGGATGTCCTGTTGCTGCTCCCTTTGTTGCCCAGATGAGTGTCAGTTTCAGTAAATTTTAGTTTCCATTCATCCTGAAGAGGCGGTGATTGAGCAGCTTGCCTCCCACAGCCAGCTGGAGGCCCCCGAACCCGGGTCTGCTGCGGCCCGCAGGAGGTGGTATGCTGGGGTCTGTGGTGCAGCAAGTGGCGCGCTGCATGGGGTGGAATGCTCCATGCAACTCGCACCATGTGATTGCCGGCAGCTGTGCCTGTGTCTGGCAGGGACGTGCTGGTGCCAGAGGCTGTGCCCCTTGAGTTGACACAGAGCATGGGGCCCCTCTTGAACCTCTCTGAGGTCTTCAGATGTGCATGGTTTTGGTCTTTCTGTCATGCTTTCCATTTTCTTGAGTTTAGATGAAAGAAAACAAACACAAAAAAACATGGAAATCAACTTTTGGAGGATTTGAAATGTATTTGTGCTGAGTCATCACACCTCAGTCTCTGCTGGGGGCGTGCTACCTCTGCATCCCTCACAGGCCACAGTTGGATACACTGGGTCAGGTGATCCACACCTCCCCCCCTCACGTGCTCATGTGCTCCCCTCCTTGTGGGGTGAGGACGTGGGGACCCTGGTGAGGTGCTTAGTAGGAGCAGACGCCAGGCGATTGTGTGAGTACCCTCCCTGGCTGTGGGCACAGCAGACTGTGGTTTGCGGAGACGAGGGCTGAGGCCACGCTGGCCATGTCCCCCACCCTCTGGCCTGGGTCTCCCTCTCTGTGCCTCATCCTCTGCTCTGCAGCTGGAGGGTGCGCACTCGTGGGCTGGCCGGAGTTTGGAGCATGTGCGTGTGGCGCCTGGGCACCTTGGAGAGGTGGACGCCTGTGAGTGCCGCCTGTGTGACACTGGTGAGTGGAGATTAAGTGTGCATGATGATGTGCGGAATTTCTCGGTCTTCCGCAAAGGATGCTGATAACACGACCGTGCTTTCTCCAAGAAGCGGAGTGTTGGCGCAGCACCTCACTCCACACCAGGCACTGGAGACAGTGTATGCTTGGACAGGCCATGCTTTGCCACGTCGCTGAAGCCCTGGTGTCAGATGTTTTAGTAGAATACTGATCAGCCTCTGCCAGCTTTGGTAACACGCTAGTTGTAATTTGAGTAGACAGGACTTGCAACTTATGCGGGGTTTGGGTGCCATTGTGTCCAGGAAGTCGACTATGCCCCGTGTGCAGTGACAGACTTAGGGAGTCTGATCCACGGAACGTGGTTGTTTGCCTTCAGGGTTGCAATGTTGTCTCAGCTGTGAGGCTGGTGGCCCTGGGACCTGTTGGGGAAAAGCATAGCTTATTCTTCTGGTCTTAGGCTGGCTCTGTGGCGTCTGCTCGCTGGACGGGATGGCAAGAGGGCACTCCTTGTACTCCTCGTGCATGTTGTCTTCTTTCTTTCCCAGCCTGTGAAATCAAGCGTTAGTGCATTATGTGTGCACACGCCTTGCCCCCACTGGAGCACCTGGGAATCAAGTGTTTTGGTGCTGTCCAGTGCTCTATGGGATCCTCGATGGCCCAGGAGTGTCCTGTCCTGGTCAGTTCCTCCCTGCTTAAAATTGCAGGGGTCGTGCCACACCTGCGGCCATGAAGGCGGCACTCGTCTTAATGTACTGTGAGCTCCAGAGCTGCCAGACCGGACTCCCTACTGCCTAGACCCCTGTGCTTGTGCTGGCCTCTCCTGTTCCTGTTAGCTGGGGCGACTTGCCTTTTGGTTATCAGCCCCTTCATGCAGGCTCAGGGTCCCATCTCTTCTCTGGAACCATCCATCTTTTCAGCCTTTCTTTTTGAACTGTGCTTTTCCCCCGGCCTTGTGCAGATGTATATCGCTCGTGTGTAAGTCCTTCCCTGGCCTCTTTTCCTTCCCGCCCTGCTCTCCAGAGCCAGGCTTACAGGACCTCTCCCGATGCTTGTCTCCCATGTTTTGGGCTCCACTCATTTCTTGGCCCTAATGCAATGTGCTTCCCTCACGTCAAGGCCTGGCTGTGTGGGGACTCTGGACTCTAGGCGCCAGCTCCCCTGTGAAGCCCTCCTGCTTGGGGTTTTTCTTTTCTTTTCTTTTTTTTTTTAAGATGGAGTTTCACTCTTGTCATCCAGGCTGGAGTGCAGTAGTGCAGTCTCTGGTCACTGCAGCCTCTGACCTCTTTCTCCCAGGTTCAAGCAATTCTCCTGCCTCAGCCTCTCAAGTAGCTGGAATTACAGGTGCACGCCACCACACCCAGCTAGTTTTTTTGCATTTTTAGTAGAGACGGGGTTTTACCATGTTGGCCAGGCTGGTCTTGAACCCCTGACCTCCAGTGATCTACCCACCTTGGCCTCCCAAAGTGCTGGGATTGCAGGCCTGAGCCACCGTGTCCAGCTCTGCTTGGGTTCTGTGGTGCATGCTGCTGTCATGGTGGCTCCCATCACCTGCACTTGAGCTGTCTCTCGAGCTCCTCATGTCCAGTGTGGCAAAACTGAGCTTGTGTTTTCCCAAGCCTGGTTCCCTTCCTGCTTTTCCTGTTTTAGGGTGTGCGCCACCGTCAGTGCAGTTGTTTGGGTTGGAAATTTGCCATTGCTGTCTCTACCCTCCTCTTCCCATAAGGCTGCCATTTCCTTCCTGAATCTCTCTCCAGACCAGTTGCCTTTCGTCACCTCCAT
Organism: Plecturocebus donacophilus; assembly: GCA_004027715.1. Lineage (NCBI taxonomy): Eukaryota > Metazoa > Chordata > Mammalia > Primates > Pitheciidae > Plecturocebus > Plecturocebus donacophilus. Next base: position 8,461 of record PVKP010012814.1, read on the forward strand.
CCCAGTTTCCTCCCTCAGGCGTCCTGGTGTTGAGATTCACTCAGGGTGGCTGGCAAAATATTACAGAAAATGTTAGGGAAAGTTATAGATTAATCTCAAACCTTGGGAGGCCGAAAGGTTTTGTTGGGACAGGCAGGGGGTCTGTCCGTTATGTTAGGGAAAAGATAGGGATGATAAAGGCTTCCCAGTTTAAATCTGTTTACCCCACATCCCTTTGTCTCTATGCTGTTTACTTATAAACTTTGTACTGGATGGCCCTCTCACAGGGAGATCAAAGGGGAATTACTCATTAATAATGTTTACTCTGGACCCGAAATCTAAAGCTTTTATTATTCGTAAAACCACTCTTTTTAACCATGTTAATTATCCACAAGCTTGTTAACTTAAAACGTCTGTTATAAAATTCATACCGAATAAATGTAAGGACGGAGAGGGAGTCTTGGTCGATTGGCTGCATTTCGGCCTCTGAAAGCAGCCAATGCCCATTCCTAACCCACTTGAATCACTGAACCAGGTGTGAGAGTGCGTTCATTCATGGTGATAAACATCTCAGGTGGTGACCCCCATGTGACGAGGTCATAGTCTGGTGCACTGTGCTTACCCCAGAGGGCCACTCCACACCATGGCCCATGTCCTGCCTAGCCCTGGTCCCAGTGTGTGTCGTAGGCCCTTCTGTCTGTCCCCTTCCCTGGGTGGTAAGCTGCACAGGGCGTGGAACTGGGTCCTCGCCCACCACCACGCACCGCCTGCTGGGCCAGGCGTCAGAGCTGCTAAGCAGGTACCTGAGGGGCTTTGCACTCAGCTGCACTCACCCTGCCCCTCACTTTGCTCATTCCCCTCAGATGCCATCCCTTCTGCTTCACAGCACTCAGTACGATTGTGAATGAAGTGGAGTGATTCTACGTCATTCTAAATGGGGATGACAAGCGAGTGCAGAGGGGCCTGCCTGGTACGTGGGCTTGAATGGTCACTGTCTGACTCATGAAGAGGGCCTGGAAAAACCTGCTCCTGCCTGCCTTTCGGAGCTGGCCAGTCGGTTGCGAGGGTTGGCATGGTCAGTGTGTTCCTGTGCCATTTGGATTGAACGCTTCATGTTTCTTCCTCCACGGGCAGCACTCAGGAGGCCTTGAAGAGCGGGCACTTTGTCAACGTCCTGAGCATCCTCGTGCGGCTGCAGCGCATCTGCAACCACCCTGGGCTCGTCGAGCCCCGGCACCCGGACTCTTCCTACGTGGCGGGGCCGCTGGAGTATCTGTCCCCGTCTCTAATCCTGAAGGCACTGGAGAGAGATTTCTGGAAGGTAAGTGGAGGATCCAGAAAGCAGAATTACTGCTTGATGTCTTTTCTAGGCACATTATAGATAAACCATCCTTGGGAATGAGTTCTCAACCAGCTCTTCTCCGCAGTTGCCATTGCAGCTCCACGATATGTGGCACTGTCTGGTAGCGCTGATGGCTTGCCACCCCTGCTGGAATGTTCCACCTCCGGAAATTTGCCCGAGGGAGACAGGCTCACAGAGTGGAAAGATGCAGAGGGTGGGCTTTCTTGGCGTTGTGTGGACTGTGGGCTGGGAGAAGCAGCCGAGTGTGCACGGTGCATCAGCAGAGCTTCTCCACGGGCACAGCCATACCTGTGCGGTGACGTGGAGGAGGGTCTGCTTGCCGAGTGGCCGTCACAGGGGGTCGGTCTGGATGCCCACCTTATGTCCCTGCCATAGAAATAGGTTTTGATTCTTAGGTGCTTTTCTGCCACCTCATGCAGCAAGACTCTTTTTCTTTTTGTCTCTAGGAAACGGATCTTTCTATGTTTGATCTCATCGGGTTGGAAAATAAAATCACTCGCCACGAGGCAGAATTGCTGTCTAAGAAAAAGGTACCACAGAAACTCATGGAGGAGATCTCCACTTCACCAGCCCCAGCAGTCCGGCCAGCAGCAGCAAAGCTGAAGGCCAGCAGGTGTGTGCGCCCCAGAGGCAGCAGGGAGGGTTGGCTCCTAGGACCTGGCAGCTGACCCAGAATATGCATGGTAAAAAGAAAGGCTGCTAGCCTGGTTGCGTTATCGGCTGCTCTTGGGAATCTCACTGATGTCCTTGGCCGTGGCACACGTGGCTCTGCAGAGGCCTTTTGGGCCATGCAGTGCAGTGCAGTGCAGCTGCTTGCCTGCCTGAGCAGCAACCTCCTTGATTTTCTGCAGCAGTTTTAGGGTGGGTGTGAGTCAGGACTGCATTTCACCTGGTGCTTTCTGTGGGGGCGTATGGTGTGGCTAGACCAGTGTGTTGTGAGTGTGGCGGGCAGAGGGCTCTACTCTCATGGTGATGTCATTGTCTTACAAGTGACATCTGATTGATGTCTGAAGTGATGCTTTTGCCGGTGTCATGAGGCTGAGAGGGACAGACATTTTAGATGGTTAAATCAAGATATGAATGACTCATAGCCTAAATCTAGCAATTGGAAATATCCAAAATCCTATGTGCTTGGGTTAAAAAGAAAAAAGAGAAAAAGGAAAATTGGTATTTTGGAGATGCCAGGGCCAATTCTGCAGACAGGTCTTTCTTGTTGGCACTTCCGTATTTGGCCTCATTGGGGACTTTGAGGGGCTCACCCTCCCCTCATCAATACCAGAGGTTTCTGCTTGGCCTGAGGACCCATGAACCAGCAGGCTGCTCTTCAGGGAGCCTGCAGCCCCCAGTTAAATGAACAGCACCCACTCCAGTAGGTGCTAGTCTTGTCTTTTTAAAATGGTTTTTAATAAAAAAATTTATAAAAGTTTTTAGGTCGGGCGCGGTAGCTCATGCCTGTAATCCCAGCCCTTTGGGAGGCTGAGGTGGGTGGATCATGAAGTCAGGAGTTTAAGACCACCTTGACCAAGATAGTGAAACCTCATCTCTACTAAAAATACAAAAATTAGCTGGGCGTGGTGCTGGGCGCCTGTAATCCCAGCTACTCAGGAGGCTGAGGCAGAGAATTGCATGAACCTGGAAAGTGGAGGTTGCAGTGAGCTGAGATCGGCCACTTCAGTCTGGGTGACAGAGTAAGACTTTGTCTTAAACAAAAAAAAAAAGTTTTTAATAGACATGGGGATCTCCCAATGTTGCCAGGCTGGTCTTGAACTCCTGGGCTCGAGGGATCGTCCTGCCTCGGTCTCCCAAAGTGCTAGAATTATAGGCATGAGACCGCACGCCCAGCCTAACAGTGGCTTTTGACGGCCATCTCTGCCTGTGATGTTGTATAGTGGTTTTGAAAGTGGCCAATAAGGCCGGGCGTGGTGGCTCACATCTGTAATCCCAGCACTTTGGGAGGCTGAGACGGGCAGATTGTGAGGTCAGGAGATTGAGACCATCCTGGCCGTGGTGAAACCCCGTGTCTACTAAAATACAAAAAATTAGCCAGATGTGGTGGTGTGTGCCTGCAGTCCCAGCTACTCAGGATGCTGAACAGGGGAGTCTCTTGAATTCGGGAGACGGAGGTTGCAGTGAGCTGAGATTGTGCCACTGCACTCCAGCCTGGCAAAAGAGCAAGACTGTGTCTCAAAAAAAAAAAAGTGGCCAATATAGTTACAAGCTTAAAGAAAGGAGACCTGTTATTGTGGCTCACCCCTGTAATCCCAGTGCTTTGGGAGACCAAGGTGGCAGGATCGCCGGAGCCCAGAAATTCAAGACCAGCCTGGGCGACATAGTGAGACCCTGTCTCTCCAAAAAAGTAATAAAATCCAGGTGTGGTGGTACGCACCTGTATTCCTAGCTACTTAGAGGCCGAGGCAAGAGGATTGGTCGAGCCCAGGAGTGTGAGGCAACAGTGAACCATCACTTGAACAGCCATTTTATCAGACTTTTGTCAAGTTGATGTTTCCCCTCACTCCCCTTAGCCCTTATGCTATAATAGATGCATTGTTTTCTAATCTACGTTGATAAGATCGGGAAGTGAAAGCAGCACTGGTCTGTGTATTCCCAGTAATCAGGGCATGTGTGCCATACCACTTTGGTGTGCTTAGTCCTGTCAGCCACTCCCCGGCTTGGGTGAGCTCGCCTGGAGCAGTGCTTAGACATGCTGGCCCGAGCTGGCTTCCCACAGGCAGCAGTGAACCCCAGCTCCAGGCGCTGGCCTGTCCTCTCTGTGGTCTGATGCTCTGTATCTTCTTGCCTGGACCAACGGGCATCTAGGTTGTTTCAACCTGTGCAGTATGGCCAGAAACCCGAGGGTCGCACCGTGGCTTTCCCCAGCACGCACCCAGCCCGGACGGCAGCCACCACGGCGGCCACTGCTGCTCCACAGGGCCAGCTTCGAGGACGGCCGCCCATCGCCACATTCTCTGCAAATCCGGAGGCAAAAGGTAGACTTCACGTAGTTGTCTGCTGTCCGTCTTACGGAGGTTTTTCTGGAACAAGTTCGTGGCACTTTCTTCTTGTGCTTCTGGACGCGGTAATCATTCCTGAGCGGGAACAGGCATCACCCGCTGGCTGTCTGGAGGTGCCTTGTTCAGTTCTTGAGGAGTCTGAGGATTTTTTATTGCTTGTAATGGATGTTTTCCCCTATTGGGGAAGTTTCAGTGCTAGGTGAGTGAGTGTTGATCTGATGCTGCCAGCCACTGGGCAGGCTGTTTCTGTTGACAGAGGCGCATGCGTGCATCATCTAGGAGACTCCCAAGAACGTCTGCTCATGTTATATTTTGTGTTGTCCCTTAAATGAGATTATTCTTTTGGGGAAGGATAGGGTTAAATGGTAGAAAAGGTCATCAAAATAGTTAAAAGTAGTATTTCACCACCTGGCCAAAGGGGCCCTCCAAGCCGTGTCCATTCGGGTTTTCTGAGCTAAAAATCAATGCTCAGACCTGCATTGTTGCCAGCGTTCTCTATTAAAATATGAGTGGAAGCTCTGTTGATACTTTTTTTGTGGTGTTTTCGGAAATAGTTCCTAATCGATACTAATGTTTGATTGGGCTGACTTCTACTAGTTTCTGCTTACTCTGAGAAATGTACCACAGAATACTGTAGCTCGAAATGAAGATAATCAACAACATGACAAGTTATGTTTCTCACACCCTGTGGACTGTATGGCCCCTCCTTTTTTTTTTTTTCTTAAGAGAGGGCCTCTCATTTGAGAGAGAGTGTGAAATGATGTTTATTTTATTTCTTTAAAATTCGGTTTAAAATATTGTATTTTGTTCAGAACCTCTAACAGCTTTGCACAAACAAACCTTATCGATTGCAGCAGCAGCAGCCCCGTTTCAGACCTCTCAGGCTTCCGCCAGTGCTCCACGACACCAGCCCGCCTCGGCCTCCAGCACAGCCGCTAGCCCGGCCCGTCCTGCGAAACTGCGGGCCCAGACCACAGCACAGGCCTCCACCCCAGGCCAGCCCCCGCCCCAGCCCCAGGCCCCCTCGCACGCGGCCGGGCAGAGCGCGCTGCCTCAGAGGCTGGTGCTCACCTCGCAGGCCCAGGCCCGCTTGCCCAGTAAGTGGCCTCACCTTTCCAGGTTTCTGCCATCTCTCTACCCCAGAGGAGTTGTGTTAAGACCACGGGGATGTTGGAGGAGCCTTGCTGTCTACTCCTTTGTCTTTCCCCAGCCCATGCCCAGCGCTGCCTCTCACCAGTGCAGCCGCCTCCGGCACGAGTCTAGCAGGGAGGGCCTCTGCAGAGGCCGCCTTGGCCTCCTCCTGTCTGTGCTCTCTCTCCTCACCCCACCGTCCAGCTCTGCTTTCCTGCTGCGCTCACTCACTGCTTCCCTGCTGTCGACGGCACTTCCCAGTGTCAGCCCCGGCCTTGTTCCACCAGCCGTGTAGGTGCACCCTGGGGGCGCAGATGCTCCTGCAGTGAGAGCGACTGCCTTTGGGAAGGTCGCTTCCTTGCCAGTCATGCGAGCTAGCTTTAGGTTCCTAAAAAACATGAGCTCTTTTTTAGTCTCGCTTGTTACCAGAGTTAAACTTGGGATGATGAGTAATTGCTCAACCAAGAACGCTTTGTCATAATTTAATGACTTTAAAAACACAGTTATTAATTTTTAAAATCTAGAACATTTTGCCGTGTCCAGTGGGATTAGCATGTTTTCAGACCTTACATGTACCCTGTTCATTCTGTGGTGGAGATGATCCTGACTTAAAGTATGACATTATTTCTCAAGTGCCACCTCAACCCCTTTGTGGTTGGTATAGCAAAGTCTTGTGGAGGCCTTTCTGGAAAGACGGAGGCGGGAGAGGTGGTGACGCAAAGAGACACTGAGTTCTCACTGGTTCTCTCTCCTCACGAGTCTCTCTCTCCCGTCGCCCACAAATAAAGAGGAGTTGTCCTAGTTAGTTGCCCTACGGGAGAAAGCAGTTGCATATTTTACATCTTTATCGGACTAGACACTGTCTTGTGTGGGATGAGAGTCGTGTTGGTGGTTGCCAGAGGAGCTGTTCTTTGGGAGATCTGTGAAGTGAGCAACACCGCTTTTCCTGTGGGTCGGTCCTCACTTGCATATGGAGCAAGGAGGATTGTTGGGAGATTGACACTTCTGTGCACAAATCTCTGTCTTCTGTTTTCATTTTCCCCTCCTTGTTCACAGTTATTCTGTGGGCAAGATATCTGTAGACATTTTTAGTCTCTTACTAACTGTTCTTTTTATCACTAATAATTCTGGCATGGATTTTCTTGGGAAGAACATTTAGACTCGAGTATCAACCACTGGGAAATAAACCTTTAAACCTGTTTAATTATAGCTGGAAGGTATTACCTTTTTGAGTTGGGAGCAGATGACCACATCTGAATTATGTTGTTGTTTTTTTAAAGTGTTTTAAACAATGCTAGGTTTTACTTTTTGTTTGTTTGTTTTGAGACAGTCTTGCTCTGTCGCCCAGGCTGGAGTGCAGTGGCACTATCTTGGCTCACTGCAGCCTCTGCCTCCCGGGTTCAAGTGATTCTCCTGCCTCAGCTACCTGAGTAGCTGGGACTACAGATGTGCGTCACCACACCCGGCTGATTTTTGTAATTTTAGTAGAGACGAGGTTTCACCATGTTGGCCAGGATGGTCTCAGTCTCTTAACCTCGTGATCCACCCGCCTCCGCCTCCCAAAGTGCTGGGATTACAGGTGTGAGCCACCGTGCCCGGCTACTTTTTTTTTTTTTAACAGTAAATGTTCTAGATTGACTCTTACTATCTAATTCAAATTAGTATGAAGCTTCATATCTTAAAGCTTTATTTATGTATGTGATATATTTAGAGACATTGCTAGGTGTTGTAGGTGCTGTGGCTCGCACCTGTAGTCCTAGATACTTGGGAGGCTGAGGTGGGAGGATTGCTTGAACCCAGGAGTTTGAGGTTGCTGTGACCTGTGATCCTGGTACCACACTCCAGCTTGGGTAACAGAGCCATACCCTGTCTCTCAAAAATAAAATAAAATAAAATAGATAAAACTACATTCCTAGATTTTGGAGCATGATGGGCGTCACTGAAGCTAGTTATTCTTTTATATTCGTAATGATGTAATCTCTCTTTGTGAGCTAAATTGGACACATACCTTTTCACTTTTTTGAAGTTCTCTAAAGTTTAGGTTCACACGTGAGTTTCTAAGCATATTACACAAAGATATCTGCTTTTTTTTTTTTGAGATGGAGTTTCACTCTTGTCGGCAAGACTGGAGTGCAGTGACATGATCTCAGCTCACGGCAACCTCTGCCTCCTGGGTTCAAGCAATTCTTTTGCCTCAGCCTCCTGTGTAGCTGGGATTACAGGTGCCCACCACCACACCCAGCTAATTGTTTTTTTTTTTTTTTTGTATTTCTAGTAGAGACGGGTTTTCACCATGTTGGCCAGGCTGGTCTCAAACTCCTGACCTCATGTGATCCAACCCCCCCTTTGTCCTCCCAAAGTGCTGGGATTATAGGCATGAGCCGCTGCACCTAGCCGATTTCTGCTATTTTTGATGTTTGGTGTTTTTTTTACTGTTTGGGCAGAAAAGTAAAATGTTCCTTAATAGCTTCATCAATAGTATCAATATCTGATATCTAAAATCCCAACCAATTATGGTTAATTAAAGTTAACTGTTAAAATCTGACATTTTGTTTTCTCCTTTTTATTAAAGAAATGATTTTTAAAACATGGTGGAAAGCACTACCTGATAAACGTTTCTGTGGTGCTTCAGTTTATGATAGATGGCGTGATATTCGAGAAACGACTGTCAGTATGACACTCCCAAACTGTTTCCAAGATGATCCGAATTCATCTTTTCCCCTACGTTTCAACAGGTGGAGAGGTAGTGAAAATAGCTCAGCTGGCGTCCATCACAGGACCACAGAGCCGCGTGGCTCAGCCAGAGACGCCGGTGACCCTGCAGTTCCAGGGCAGCAAGTTCACCCTGTCACACAGCCAGCTCCGGCAGCTCACGGCTGGCCAGCCGCTGCAGCTGCAAGGTAAGGCCAAAGATGACCGAGTGCCTCACTGGGAGCCCTGCTGCCCGTGGGCTGTCTCGTGCATTTAAGCTTCAGGCTTTTCCCCGGGTCCGATGATGCTCTCACCTCATGGGGTCGTGGAGGACCAGTGAGACGACTTTCATCAGCCACCAGGTTGCCTGCGCTTGATACGCGCCAAATAAACAACAGGCACTTTCGTTACCAGCATCTGCCCTTTGAAGAGAGTTTTGTATTTTGTGGATCAAAGTAGAAATATTTGGCCAGGCGTGGTGGTGCTCTCCTGTGGTTCAAGCTACTCGGGAGGATGAGGTGGGAAGATTACTTGAACCCCAGAGGTCAAAACTGCAGTGATCATGCCACTGCACTCCAGCCTGGGCGATGGAGCAAGACTCCATCTCTAAATAATAGATAATAACAGATAAATAACAGAAATATTTGCTGCTTTCTAATGTAGGTGTGAGACAGATTGTCCCCCAAATGCCACAGGATTAGTAATTTAGGTATGAGAAATTATTTTCTTCTCTAAACAGGCTTAATTTTAACTCCTAGACCCACAGCCCAGACCTTTGGTGAAGGGCAGTATGTTTATATAGTAACTGCTCTTTAAAAAGAGTGAGGGAGAGGAACTGAGTGGCCCCTTGTCCCAGTGGTGGAGTCATTTGCTCCCTGTGTTCTAGTTAGTGGGGTTCAAGGAACACCCACAGCAGCCTTCCCCCACCTTCCCCGACAGCAGCCCCGATGGCCGCCTTTCCCCCCTTTTCTGGACAGCAGCCCCGGGCAGCCGCCTTCCCCTGCCTTCGCTGACAGCAGCCCTGGCTTCCCCCACCTTGCCCCGACATCAGCAGCCCCGGCAGCTGCCTTCCCGCAGTGCTTTCTTCATGATTGCTGCCTGTGGCGCTTGTCAGGGTAGAAGATTTTGTCATCAGTGGGGTGAGCCCGCTGGCCTCCTTGGAGAGGCACACACGTCTCAGCAGAGTGAGGCCTGCCTCAGAGAAACCATTCCGTTTGGTTTACTTCCTTTTTTTTACATTTTTTGACCCACAGAGGAGGGGCCCCTTGTTAACATCTCTGATGGTCACGAATTTTTGTAGAGTATGACCTGGGAAGCTATCTCCAGAGTAAGAGAAGTCAGAAAGATGTCGTCACACAAGAGCCAAAGTGCCAGCCTGTTTAAAAAGCAGCAGAAAAGCCACAGGCATCTGGGCTAAAAACAGGGTTTTGTTCTGTTTCTTCATTCTCCCTGACTGCTATCAGGAGCGCCTGCGGGGATCTGGGAGCGGGGATGTCCCAACAGCGGCTCAGTGCCTCCAACAGCACGGCAGGTCCTCAGCAGCTACGCAGCACACAGCTTCCCTGAGGGACAGAGGGCATGAGCAAGAGACCTTGTCTCTTAGTGCATCACTCACTGTCAGCTGAACTTTGCATGATTTGTTTCTGTAGATTTGATTTGCAGTTTGTCGCTTACTTTTGTACTGTTTGGAAGTGCTGGAGCGTGTGGCTGTAATGCACATGTGCCTCTCACTGACACCTGGCGGACCTATGATTGATTGCAGGCAGCGTCCTCCAGATTGTGTCTGCCCCCGGGCAGCCCTACCTTCGAGCCCCTGGCCCCGTGGTGATGCAGACCGTGTCTCAGGCGGGTGCTGTGCACGGCACCCTGGGAAGCAAGCCCTTGGCCGGCGGCCCCAGCCCTGCACCCTTGACCCCACAAGGTAGGGTGCTCTGAGCAGGAGGAGACTTGGCTTGGAAGCTTCCTTCTTTCTCTTCCTTCTAAGGCGAGTGGAAGGCATTCATGTGTCTTTGTATCTCAGAACAGCACAGTCTAGTGTGTGGCCATCTCTGATTTCTACAGATGTGTCATAGTGTCAACCTGATTCATTTTCTTTTTATTGTGCTTTTAAAGGTAATGGTTGGATATAACCAGCCTCCACTGTCCTTAGGTTTTTGTTTTGATTTTGTTCTCACAAGAAATTTGGAATCATGGGAAATGTTGCTTGTTGGTTTATTGCCAACACATTGAGGGTGCTCAGTGTCCCCTGGGAGCAGGAGCTTGCGGCTGCCCACACAGGGTCTGGGTCTTTGTCCTGCCCGAGCTGCCACTCCTCATCCTGTCTCGTCGCCTGCCTTACCTCACCTCAAGTCCCTGCTCTGCGCCTGCCTTGGCCCCGGGTCTCCCTGGACTTGCCCTGTCATGATGTGGTATGTTTTCGGGAGCCCAACGACCCGTAGAGGCAGCTGGGAGCCTAGAGGGGTGAGGCGCTGTCCTTGGGATGGAGCCCTTGTCTTGGTGGCAGAGTGGTGTCCATTCAGTTCCAGCCCCACCTCTGCCTAGTGGGCGTGATGCTGGGTGGGCCACTGCCAACCTGTTAGGCTCTGCTAAGCATCAGAGGAGGCTGGAGTGGGGAGGGAACGTGGCTTCTTCTTCAGTCCTGTTATGTTAGCGTCACCTAGCAGCCGGCCTGCATGCTGGCATGGTCATCAGTTCCACTCACCCCTACCCTCTGAACCAGGCCTCTTGGAGATTCCAGAACCAGCTGTTGCATCCCCATTTGGGGGCTGACGAATCGCTGTCCCACGGAAGCCCTCCTCAGCTCCAGAGGCCCCAGTACCAACTGGAGTCCTGGACCCTGAGACTCTGAGCCCAGACACCCCACCCACCAGTGCTGAGTTCTGACAATGTCATCCTCTTCCCTTGTTTTCCCCTAAGGTGACTCTTACCCCGGGCCCCTTTTCAGCACTCAGACGCCTCTTTGACCACATCTTTTAGGACAGTCTGCCGCACTAAGTGGCATGGCTTCTGCCTTCCTGATTGGCCCTGGCTGGTAGCAGGTTTCATATCAGGAGCAGCTCCAGGGAATGGATATGAATCTGGCACTGGCTTGCTCTGTCGCAGTCATGAGGACTGCGTAGACCTCCTGCTGGGGCTGGGCTGCTCATGGCAGGCAGTGGCCTCACAGTCATCAGTTTGTCACCTGGGCTAGGAGATGGCCACGTGTTGATGGTGACAGGGCACCCAGGGCCTCGGAGGTGTGCTGGGAGGCTTCTGGGTGGTGCTGAGGTGCTTCCCAAAGGAAAGGGAGAAGCCCCTGGCTCCGTTCAGCTCCGGTCACGGCCTGGGAGATGGCATGCTTCTGTAGCAGATCTGAAGCATATGAGTTTGCTCCGGTCACGCGCATGGGAGTGGAGGATGAGGCCTTGGGCTCATGCTGTTGCAGACTTTCTGCAGAATGTGCTGGCGGAGGGCGAGGTTCTGTGGAGCATGCTGGTAGCAGATGAAATCCTGTGACGCTGGCATTCCTTCTCACCTCTTCGTTATGCATTTGTAGTTGGCGTTCCCGGCCGCGTGGCGGTGAATGCCTTGGCTGTAGGAGAACCCGGAACGGCCTCCAAGCCAGCTTCTCCCATTGGAGGGCCGACCCAGGTAAGCACCTGAGCCTGAGACCCCGGTACACTCAGACAAGTGGCTTTCCAGGAGCCATTTGTTGTGTTTGTGATATTTAAAGGCTCCTGTGAATCCTTAGGTTACGGTACTGAATTCTTATTTTAAAACATAAATTTCCTAATAAATGAAACTGGATTAAGACTGCTAGAATCTTTTTTCTATTTTTATGTCCTTCTGCAAGTCTCCCTGGGCATTAGAATTGCTCACTTGTGTCTTGAGAAACACTTCCCATCTCGGCAAGGAGGAGAATGCTTGTGCTCTCTTCTTCATTTCTGTCTCTGTTTCTGTAGCACAAGACCGCGGGTATTGACGTGGATCCTGTATGTGAGAAATGCCAAGGGGTTTGGTGAAGAAGTAACTTGCCGTTCTGTTTCTTAAGTAACTGTTTTCATCCCTTTTTGATAAAGGAGGAAAAGACCAGACTCTTGAAAGAGCGCCTGGATCAGATTTATTTGGTCAACGAGCGGCGCTGTTCTCAAGCTCCAGTCTACGGCAGAGACTTGCTAAGGATTTGTACACTGCCTGGCCACAGAAGGCTATGGTGGCGTGGGTCTCTGGATGGCCATCGTGGGAAGGAGGCCGGGCCAGTGCGCAGTTACACTTCACCTTCAGAAAGTCCTAGTGAGCTGATGTTGACGCTTCAACAGTGTCGAGAATCCCTGCAGGACGTTATTGACAGGTACCGCAGCCCGGTCCCTGCAGGACATTACCGACCGGTCCCGCAGTCTGTGCGCAGACCTCATGGTCTTTTCAGGGCTCTCTGGCTGCGTTGTGCTCCGGGAAGGCCCCATCTTCTCTCGTGGATGTTCCTCTTATTTCCATCGGCTTCTCCCCATGTTGTCCCTTAGAGATCTGTTTTAAGGTCACTCTTTGGGGTCTTCAGCTTTGGGATCAGATGGTTTTGTTATCTCGGTCTCTCAGTGCCAGGTGCGGCTTCTGAAGGAAGTTGGCAGCCCTGGGGGCAGAGCCACAGCACTGCACTGAGTTCACCCTGTGCCTGGGGACAGATCACTGTGTTGCTAAGGACTTTCTTCATTTTACTCTTTCAAAAAAATCATCGTTATTAAAAGAGCCACGAGTGTGTGAACATCACGTGATGAGAAATGTATGCACCAGCTGAGTTCAGAACATGCTTTAATGGAGAACAAGTCCGAGCACCTGGCGGGCACCTGCCGCTCTTCCCGAGCCTGCTTTCGGTAGAGCGCATTACCCTGTCTGCAGGTCTGCTCTCTGCTTGGACCCGTCTCCAGGCGCCGCGTCAGACGTATTTTCTCCCCTTCTTGGCAGCTGTCGTATTTCTCACAGTTGTCTGCTTGACTAAGGGAAACCTGGCTTCTCTCTGTGCCTTGACCCAGCTTTCAGGATTGACCTATTTTAGATCTTTCTGATCAGGAAACACAGTTAATGGAGGAAAAGAAAACTGGGAGTGTTTGTCCAAGGCTGAACAAGCCACCTCTGGCTTCTGGTCTGTGGGTGGCTAAGTCAGTGCCCTTGTACTCCTGGAGGTTTTCTTTTGGGTGCTAATTTGTCTTTGGTACTCCTCCCTCATCGAACATCATGGTGGCCATTCGTTTTGAATACAGTTGGGAGTGAGTCATAGCTGATGCCCGTAGGAAGGGCCTTCTGGTGCAGGTGACTGCCACAGGTTGGAAGGTGGGCCTCAGGTTGGCTGTGTGAGCTCCGCTATGTTGTCATTGTCCTGCTCTCTGGAAGGTTCCTTCACCCTGAGTTTGGTCCCCATCCTGGTGGTACAGTGGCTGTAGCAGTTCTAGTGTTCACGAGACAGTGCACCTTTGTCCCAAAGTTTCCAGGTGAAGACACTCTAGAAATAGAATGGCTCACCTCTGAACTAGTGCCTGTGGTCTGGGGAATCCACCCCCACTGATCGTTTAGCTCTGGACTGTCTGAATTAGTCCCTGAGGTGGTGGTTGGTGGCCAGAACTGGTTAGGATCTGCCTCGTGGGGCCTCTACCTGTGTGCCAACAGCCATGTCTCCATGTGACTGGGTTGGGCCCTACTGTTGCCTGGGACTTGGACTGTCAGAGGTCTCTGCCCCATCTTTTGGGAGCCCACATGCTGGATGAAGGTGTGTGGCTCCTGCTGTTGACAAAACTTGCTCTCTGTTCCTCAGGGTGGCCTTTGTGATCCCTCCGGTGGTTGCAGCACCTGCCTCCCTACGGGTGGTGCGGCCACCACCCCTGTACAACCACAGAATGAGGATCTTCCGGCAGGGCCTGAGAGAGCACGCTGCCCCTTACTTCCAGCAGCTACAGCAGACGACGGCCCCACGCCTGCTGCAGTTCCCTGAGCTGAGGCTGGTGCAGTTTGATTCAGGTATGGGGAGGTTGGTGCACAGCCCGTTGTGTGAACTGGGCTGGCTCTGGATGATGAGGACTGTTGATGTTATTCATTTCCCAGGAAAGCTGGAAGCTTTAGCTATCTTGCTTCAGAAGCTGAAATCTGAAGGACGCCGGGTGCTGATTTTGTCCCAGATGGTTCTTATGTTGGACATTTTAGAAATGTTCTTGAACTTCCATTACCTGACCTATGTAAGAATCGATGAAAATGCCAGCAGCGAGCAGCGGCAGGTGAGAAGCACGCTGCTTACCTTGTCCCTGATGGTTCAGTCGCCGGCTTTTAACCTCCTGTCTAAGTGCTCTGTAGATTCAGTGGTCTCATGACCTTTCTGAGTGAACGGGGAAGAATTTAATGAGCCTTTGAACTTTCATAAGTCTCAATCCATCCTTCGATATGTTCTGTTAAAAGCCAGGTTGTTAGGTAAATGCAGTCTTGTTGTCTCAGGATAAATGCTGGTGACCTGCGGTCATCATAAGACGACACTGGTGCACTTCAAGAGGTAGCTATGGGGTAAAAATATGAAAACAGTTCCAACCAATTTAGAATGAAAGGAAATACAAGTTAGGATAATATGCCCATTGTTTCCTTACTAGATTTGCCAAGGCTGTTTTGATTCCATCAAGCACAGTGAGTCAGACATTCTCATATCTTGCTGCTGGAAGCATAGCCTAGTATGGCGCTCTAGAAAGTAGCCTGGCGGTGTGGATTTGAACCGTAAGGGTGCTGTGTGCTTGAGACTGTATTTGGGACCTTTACTTACATGACAGTAAACATACCACGTAGAGATCTGTCTACACAGTTGTTGTTGAAATGTTTATGGTAATCCACGGTTGGGAAGAAAGTGTTCAGCAGAAGAGTGAGTGCATAGGGCTTGTCCATGGGCCCTGTGCCCTGGCAGCTTCATGAGCAGAGACTGTTCCCCAGCATTCCACGTGTTGCACTAGGTCCTCGTCAGCAGCATTTCAGAGCCAGCTTCGGTAGCGCCGTCCAGTGTTCCCCAGCGCAAAACCAAGATGCTGCCCTGTAAGTCACACCACTTGCTTTATCTTACACACATGCTCATGCACACGCTGGAGAGACCTAGAAAGGAATAGAGCAAAAGGCAATTTCACAAGTTTTCTTGGTAATAATATAATAAATTATACGTGGAATGTTTTGAGGGAAGAGAGTTGGTCCACGGTTAGGTTTTCTTTCAGCACAGAAGTAATTACAGAAGAGAAGTATTCACGCATGTCACTTCGTGGTCCTCGGCAAGGTTAGAAGAATGTCCTTCACGGTTTTGTTTTTCCTGTGTCCTCAGCCTTACTCCAGGGGCTTTTTGTTGCTTGTAAAGTGCCCTGGCATTGCCTGAGGATAGATGAGAAAGCACATATCCCTCCCCAGTAAGACACTGTTTTCTTTTGGGGCCTACAAGTTGCGCTGACAGTAAATGCAAGGTGGAATCGAATTCTTCCTTCTTGTCACTCATGGCTGTTATTTAAGCAGTTATAAGGGTGTTGGCAGTGGGTACGCGTAAGATGATGGCAGCTGCACGGAAGAGCTGGAGTACAGTGCTGGGACCTTGATGTTCCTTTAACATGAGCCTCGTGTTGAATGGAATACAAACCAAGCAGTTTTGCTGTGTGATAATTCCTAATTGATAAATGTCAAAACGTGTTAAAGGTTTCCCAACATTTTCCGAGAATACTAACTCAAGTGTTTTGTTTCATCTTAGGAACTGATGAGGAGTTTCAACAGAGACAGGCGGATTTTTTGTGCCATTCTCTCCACTCACAGCCGTGCCACAGGTATAAATCTTGTGGAGGCAGACACCGTCGTGTTTTATGACAATGACCTAAATCCAGTGATGGATGCCAAAGCTCAGGAGTGGTGTGATAGGATCGGGAGATGCAAAGACATCCATATATACAGGTGAGGGCCTGCGGGCAGCCGCGTGCACTGTGATAGGATCGGGAGATGCAAGGACATCCACATACACAGGTGAGGGCCTGAGGGCGGCCGCGTGCACACGGATGGAGTGAGAGACTTTGCTGGAGGGATTGGTGCAGAAACAAAAGGTAAAATTCAAGACAGTGTGTGATGGTTTAATTTTAAACGATGTTTTGTTTGTTTTCCTTCAGACAGATTTGTATTTCCGCTGTTTGACCTATTCCTTTTATTTATACTCAACGGTCGCGTGAAACCGTCAGTTGGTGCTGCTCAGACAAGTCATCTTGCCGCCTTCAGTTTTTAAACGTGGTGCCTCTTCCAGAGGACCTCAATCTTAGACGTGCAATTTATGTTTTGGGTTGTTTTAATTATTATCAACTATAAATTACCTCTCAGTAAAATGGCTGTTGAAAGAATGGTCAACAGCTGTGAAAAAAAAGAGAATTAAATTCTTTTTTTTTTTTTGAGTTGGAGTCTCGCTCTGTTGCCCAGGCTGGAGGGCAATGGTGTGATCTTGGCTCACTGCAACCTCCGCCTCCCAGGTGGAAGTGATTCTTCTGCCTCAGCCTCCTGTGTAGCTGGGACTACAGGCGCGTGTCACCACACCCAGCTACTTTTTGTATTTTTAGTAGAGACAGGGTTTCACCATATTGGCCAGGCTGGTCTCAAACTCCTGACCTTGTGATCCACCTGCCTCAGCTTCCCAAAGTGCTAAGATTACAGGTATGAGCCACTGCGCCTGGCTAAAATCTATTATTATCTTTAAGGATACAAACTATAACTGTCAAAACATAATTGGGAGAAATGGAGAAAGGTTACTGTATACTTCTAAATTTCTAAGTGGTTCTGTTAGAGAGTAATAGGAGATTTAATTTTTTTTGCTTATTTTGTGCCTGGTTGTGTACTGAGCACAGCGTAGACTCCCTCTCATCGTGACTTTTCAGTTTCCAGTGGGGAACCTGAGACTAGGCCAGTATGGTCTCTGCATGAGGCCTGCAACTGAAACCCTAAAGTGTGCTCTTAACCTCTTAGTATTATTATTATTTTTTGAGACAGGGTCTCACTTTGTTGCCCAGGCTGGAGTATAGTGGCATAATCTTGGTTCACTGAAACTCGGCCTCCTAGGCTCAGCCTAGCTCAGTGATCCTCCCAGCTCAGCCTCCCAAGTGGCTGGGACTACAGGTGTTGCAGCACCATGCTTGGCTAATGTTTGTATTTTTTGTACCGACAGGGTTTTGCTATGTTGCTCAGGCTGGTCTCGAACTCCTGGGCTCAAGCAATCAGCCTGTCTCAGCCTCCCAAAGTACTGGGATTACAGGCGTCAGTCACTGCACCTAGCCAACCATTTGTTTTTAAAGACACAGTTGGTATCATAGCAATTCAATGCTATATTTAAATAGTTTTATTATTTTTCTTGCTGTAAATGTGTAACATGTTCCTTGAGGAAGAAAAGGAAAGCCTGTAAAGAATAACAAGGATCCTCTAGTGGCAGCAATGACTAACATGTAGACGTGCATCTTTCTAGACGTGTTTCTCACTCTGTAAGAAGGCTCACGCTGTGTCTTGTAGAGGCAACAATGACTAACATTTATATGTGCTTCTTTCCAGATGTGTTTCTCACTCTGTTAAAGGCTCACACTGTGTCCTATTTCGGAATCTTTTATTCTTTTAACAGTACGTTGTGCGTACATTTGCCTGGTGATAAGTGTGGTGCATGGTTTGTGTTGAGTGGATACGGACTTAGTGTGGAATCCGTTCTGCATTGTTGGCCCTTTAGCCATTATTAGCTAGAAATTGGAGAAGTATTTTATTCTCAGTAGCAGGACAGTCTCCGACATGGCCTTAGCAGTGCAGGAACAGAGCCTCCGAAGGGAAGCATGAGATGGCCTTGAAGGAGGCGTGATGAGCTGTGCTGAGTGTGAAGACACACTTTGTTCTCGGTTGGGTAGACTTTGTTTATGAGCATGTGAAGTTCTCCCCAAGTAATCATAAAACATTGTTTCTGTGAAAACCCTCATGGGTGTGAGGGTTGAGTAAGGTGGTGCTGGTGGTGCCAGTGTACTTGCAGTGCGGACATCCTGATGAAGGCCGCCATGGTGAAGCCCAGCGTTGCGGGTGGGAGTGTGCCCCACCGTGAGCCATGGGAACCCCCAACATGCATAAGGATGCTGTCAGTGTTGGGGCAGATAGCCCAGCACCCGTGGGGATTTAGCGTGTTACAAAGGTTGGCTGTCACAGTAACTGGAGGGCTTTATGTCATGAATGTGCCACGTACCTGGCTCTCTACTAGTGAGAAGAGGGGCTTGGAGTGCTGCTCCCATGCCCGACCAGAGCGGAGTCCAGATGAAGGACTTGAGTGTTAACTGTGGAGCAGCAGTGTTAGAACACTCTTGAAGAGACAGTACCTGTGGTCGAGAGCTGGAAGGGACTGCCTGACCCCCACAGACCCCAAAGTCAGGGGAGACAGGCACACTCAGCTGCAGTGAGAGGAAGCTGAGCATCGCACAGATACAGTGAGCCTAGTAGATAGGCGGTTGATAGGGTGGGGAGATGAGTTGCCGTTCTCACTGCAAGTATAGCTCTTAAAAATCCAGAAGACACATCAAGAACCCCCGCTTACTTTTAGAAAGGAAGGGCCTATGAATACGAACAATCCATCCCAAGTAGCCCAAAAGTATGAGAAGCTGCTCCAGCTGCTGATCTGGAGACAGAAGTACCAGTTTAAGACATAAGATCTCTATTCCTGTGCCCTGGACAGCTGAGCCCCTAAGGGAACGAGTGTGCTCAGCCTGACACTAGAAAAAGGTACGTCCTCACGTTGATGGGACGCGGGATTGCTTCAGCCATTTTGGAGGCAGTTGGGCAAGGTCTGTTGACAGGAAAATGGCACATGACTTTTGCTCCCAGCACTGCCATGCCTGAGACTGTGTCCTGTTATTTAAGGATGTGTGTTGCAGCTTTGTCACGTGGCACAAAGAAGGAACTGGGGCACGCCTGTCACTGGGCACAGCCACCCCACTGTGTTGAGCAGCCAGGTGGAAAGTGAGCTCACGTGGAGTGAATTCTGTAGTGTACCGCTTGGCCAGGACAGCGAAATGCAGGGAAGTAGGAAGTGAGGCCGACGTTTCCCCACACGGAGTGTGGCGTGGGCACACCAGGTTCACACCGCCGCGGCTGGGGTGGGGGCGGCAGGGGCAGGCTGCCCGCCCTGAAGCAGCCGTGCGATATGCCTGTTTGGAAAAGTGTGCCCGTGGAAGTGCACACTGTCACACACATGCAGTGGCACATTTTTGTGAACCACGTGGATGAAAGTGCCATGCCCACCTTTTTAAATGGTTATCTCAGGGTGATTGGAATCTAGTGATTTTGTTTTGTTTCTTACACTTTTATGTAATCAAATATGTTATGATGAGCATGTGGTAATATAATCAGGAAAGAGATTTTCATTTCAAGGCCACGAAAGTCTTCCCAGGTGGTGTTTTGCTATTGATGACGTTGTCCGTCTGTCCTTCATATTGCTGTTTCTCTTTATTCTGTATTTAGTTCCTTTGTATGTGCCTGGGTTCATGTCTTCACTCTCTGTTCTGTTCCCTATGATTGTTTGTATTTAATATCTAGGCTCTTTTTAATTTGGAATTTTCTGAAAAATATTTGTTTTCATCTCTGTGAAAGTTATGCTGCGAAAGCTCTTTAATTTGAGCTTTTTTAGGTGTTAGCATTTAGCATTTTACAGGCAGATGAGCCTCATGGGAAGGCAACAGACTGCATTGTCTTTTTTGTGTCCCCAGTGACACAACCTTAAGGAAGCCATGTTTCCCTGCACTGCCTGTCCAGTGGGATCACGTCTGCAACAGTCTTAACTGAGCATCTGTTGTGGGTCTGGTAGTGTACAGGGGTTAAAAAGTTGAAAATGTGGCCGGGCACAGTGGCTCATGCCTGTAATCCCAACACTTTGGGAGGCCAAGGCAGGCGGATCACGAGGTCAGGAGTTCAAGATCAGCCTGGCCAACATAGTGAAACCCCATCTCTACTAAAAATATAGAAATTAGCCAGGCGTGGTAGCGGGCACCTGTAGTCCCAGCTACTCAGGAGGCTGAGGCAGGAGAATCGCTTGAACCCAGGAGACACAGGTTGCGGTGAGCTGAGATAGCGCCATTGCACTCCAGCCTGGGCAACAAGAGCAAAACTTTGTGTCAAAAAAAAAAAAAAAAAAGATGAAAGCGTCTATAATTACATGAGAATGGGATGTCTCGTGAGAGTGTGTTCACAAACTAATCCGTGAAGTGATGAGTTCTGGCAGTTGGGCTCAATGAAAGCTTCAGAGAAGACAGATGCTGGAGGTACATCTGGAAGGACCAGGTGGGACATTTCCAGGTTGAGACTGGTAGGAGAAAAGCAGGATGGCAGGTGGAAGGACGAGGTGGGACAGCGGAGAGTCTTCCGCAGGGGCCTGCTGTTGGCTCTCTGGAGGCAGGGGAGCTGAGACTGGGCAGCTGGCTGAGAGCGGCCTTTGGCGCCCCATCAAGGCATGTTCCGAGCAGGGGTAGACCTGGTGGAGGAGGGACATGGACTCGCGGGTCACCGTCTGCATCCCGCGCCCCACATGTTGTTGCTGTGTTTCCAAGTGACCGACTTCGCATTTTGTGTCTTTTGTTTGCAGGCTTGTGAGTGGCAATTCCATTGAAGAGAAATTGTTGAAAAATGGAACTAAAGATTTGATCCGAGAAGTGGCTGCTCAGGGAAATGACTACTCCATGGCGTTCTTAACTCAGGTATTCCATGTTTGGTGAGAGTCCCCGAGGTGAGGTCCACCATGAGGCGCGTGGAATTGCATGGCGCTCATACACTCTAGTGAGAAGCAGAGGCCTGGCGGCTCTGCGAGTGGCGTGGGTCTCCAGCTCAGGTCAGACACACACTCAAACCTTGTTACTGGGAGTAACACGCATCTCTGTGTTCAGCGAACCATCCAGGAGCTGTTTGAGGTGTATTCTCCCATGGATGATGCTGGCTTCCCAGTCAAAGCCGAGGAGTTTGTGGTGCTTTCTCAAGAACCTTCTGTCACGGAAACCATTGCACCCAAAATTGCAAGACCTTTCATAGAGGTAAGAATACACAGAATCTGGCTGGAGAGTTGTACAGTGGGAACTGTTGGAACACCTGCACTCTCCCCTGGGGCTCTGAGCACCCAGTCCCCACTCTTCCCTGGCCTGAAGCCCTCTTCCCCTGTCCCGGCTTTTGGAGCCTCCCTCCTCCCTTCTTTCTGTCATGGGGATTTTGAACTGTAAATACAAGTGAGGGGAATGGGGGCACAGGTCGTGGACCACAGGCCTCTGTCACTGAAGCAGTTGCTGCCGTCTTCCTCTGTGCCTTCCCACAGTCTCAGCTCCTTCCCCTCCCTGTGGAAGTCCATCCCTGCGTCATCCTCTGGAGGCTCTGCCAGCACTGCCCCTGCTCCCCTCCAGCTGGCTGCACTGGCTGCTCCTCCCTGAGCAGAGCAGCCACCAGCCTGCACTCAGGTGTGGAGTGTAAGGTGCTGGTCAGTTGTGAAGACCGAGTATCAGAAAGAACACAGACTATCACGTTGGTTCTTTGGAATGTTGACTACCTGTTGAAGTGATAATATTTTGGCTGTCAGGTTATGTAGATATTTTACTGTTTCAGCGTGGGTACTAGAAGATTTTAGAGGGCATGTGTGGGTTCTTTGATTTCCCTTTTGGAAGTGCTGCTGTGTGGACATGTCACAGACCCGTCAGGGGGCCACTGTTCCTCCCTGTCCCCACGGCTCCCGCCAAAGCCCTGCGCCTCATATCCTGGAGATGAAGGCCTTCAGCTGCCTTTGCTCTCTGAGTCCCCTCCTCCTTCCTGTGGCCCAGCCCCTCTTGTGGACTGAGTTCATGTCTTCACTCTCTGTTCTGTTCCCTATGATTGTTTCGTTTAATATTTAGGCTCCTAAATAGTAAATAGAGCTTCTTGTGGGGTGCCTATGTCTGTGCCTCTTAACTTGGGAGGAGCTGGCGTCCCTGTGCATCTTTTCTCCTGCCCTGTTTGACTGCAGTGCATGACTGCACTGTCTTCTCTGTATGTTTCCCTTTTCTGTGAAAGGCGTTAAAGACCAGACCAGGCACACTACACGGCCCCTCAGCACCTGCCTCCCGACACCTGAGATACAGCCTCCCACCCTCGTGGGGGCAGCCCCCTCCTTGCCTGTGCTCAGCTTGTTCTCACCAGCTCTGCTGCTAACTGTCTCCTCTTCCATTTCTAAACATTACTCAGTTACTGAGTTAAGTAAGAAATACTTGAGAGATGACTGTCTTAGTCCGTTTGTGTTGCTCTAAAGGAATACCTGAGACTGGGCAATTTATTTTAAAAAGGGGTTTATTTCACTCATGATTCTGATGGCAGCAGAGTTCAGGACTGAGCATCTGTCTGGTGAGGGCCTCAGGTAACTTCTGTGCTGGTGAAAGGGAAGGGGAGCCGCATGTGCAGGCCATGGGTGAGGGAGGGAACGAGGGGGCAGGCAGCAGGCTCTTTTTAATAGATTGGCTCTCACAGGATGAGCAGGGCGAGACCCACTCCCCCAGCCCCAGAGCGTGTCTGTTCCTGAGGTATCCACCCCTGTGACCTAGACCTTTGGGAATTTATAATAAAAAGCCAGTCTCTTGCCCTGCCCTGCCCTGCCCCCTGCCCCGTTTCTCACATTTCTTCCAGAGATTGTCTGTGTATCGTTTCCTTGGCATAGAAATACCTTACAGATTGTTACATATCAGGAGATACGGATCAACCTCGCTGTGTTTTGAGGAGGTAATACATGCATGACTTTGCAAAAGGAAACACAAAAGTGTAACTGGGGCCAGGTGTGGTGGCTGAGGCCTGTAATCCCAGCACTTTAGGAAGCCGAGACTGGAGGATGACTTGAGGCCAGGAGTTCAAGACTGGCATGGGCAACATAGTGGAGCCCCATCTCTACAAGAAGAATTGTAGCAATTATGAGTATGGTGGTGAGCACCTGGACTTCCAGCTACTGGGGAGGCTGAGGTGGGAGGATCACTGAAGCCCAGGAGGTTGAGGCTGCTGTGAGCTACGATCATGCCACTGCACTCCAGCCTGCATGACAAAGTGAGACCCTGCCTCAAAGATAAAATAAAAATACACAAAGGACCTGAATCTGCATCTGAAAGGAAAACATAAGTGGCCGATATGTGTATGAAATAATGTCCAACATCACTAATCCTCAGGAAAATCAAAACCACATGAAGTATCAGCAGGCACTGTTAGGATGACCGTCATCAAAATGCAAAAGAGAGCAAGTGTTGGCGAGGACGTGGAGGAAAGGGGGCTGTTGCAGTCTGTTCCTGGGAATGTCATTAGGACAGCCACCATGGAAGACAGCAGGGAGGCTCCTCCCAGATGATCCAGCAATCCCACTGCTGAGTGTTTATCCACAGGGTTGAAATTAGCGTGTAGAAGAGGTGAGCACACCCTTGTGTCCACTGCTGCACTATCTCAGCAGCCAGGACATGGGATCAGCTCAGGCGTGCACCAGCAGTTCTGGAGGGTTTCCATCTTGGCATGTTGTTGCCCAGCAGCACAGTATTCCAACACGCAGATTCTTTTCAAACATACTTGTTGATTGTCTTACTGTGTGTCAGGCACTGTTCTAAGCAGTGGGGATACAGGAGAAAGTTTCACCTTTCATGAAGCTGTTATTCTAGTAAGGAGAGAGGCGGAAACCACATTAGTGAGTAAAGTGCGTAATTTATTTTCACGAGAAGGTGTGAAGTGCTGAGTCCAGGGGAGAATTTGTGGTCACCACAGCAGACAGGTTGGTGTGGCTGAGGGATAGGGAGGGTGTGACCAGTGGGGCCTGACTGAAGGGAACCCTTGGACGGGTTTGAGTCAAGCTGTGGTGAGGTCACTGTGGCTCCTATGTTGAGACTCAGTTGTACAGGGCAAGGCGGGTCCTGGGGACCAGTTAAGACGCCCAGAGCAGTGACACCGGTGAGCAGGGCTGGGGAGGACAGCTGGGGGATGTGGGGGGCAGCAGGGCATCTTTGGAAGGTAGAGCCAGCAGGAGGTGCTGCAGTGGGTGTTCGAGGAGGGCAGCTGCTCCTCACTGGCTTGACCGGCCCCTGGAGACAGACAGGTGGGTTAGCCTTGGCCTTTTGCCAGCACAGACAGATCGCATTAGCACGCTGCACACATACCTGCCGCACGGGACTGTGGCTTTCTTTTCCGTACTTTCTTTGGCTGTAAGATTGTTGTGTCAGTGGCAATGCTCATCAGAAGATTTGTGCCTGAAAAATGGTTCTAACAAAAGTCTTTGTTGACATACAGAAACATACAGAAAAGTATACACAGCACAAAGATTCCAGCCGGAGAAGTGTTCACTCAGTCAGTAGATGCACCCAGTAGCCGGCATCTGGTGGAGGAGGAGTCCTGTCCCCCAGCGGTGCTGCCTCTTGTGCATTCGGACAGCACTGCCTGCTTTTGCACTTTGTTTACGTGGCGCGCTCTTCCTTCGGGTCTGGCTTCTTGAGCGTAGTAGTCGTTAACTCCTCATTGCTGTCTAGAGTTCTATGTGAATATACCGCAGCTTATCAGAGCTGTGGCTCGTGGATGTGATGGAGTTGTTCATTTGAATTTGCTCCTGTGGATGGTTTTGCCCATGTCCTTTGATAAGCATGCATGTGCAGTTCAGGCTGCATATGTTTGACTTCAGTAGATGCTGTGGCTGTGCCGGGGATGCTCCCGCTGTGGGGTTGCTCCAGGTGGTGTGGAGGCAGAATTGCTGTCCTTTCACTGTAGCTGCGGGCAGATGTAGGATAGTCTCATTGTGGTTTAATTGTAGTTTTGTTGTTGACTGATGAGTTTGAGTGCCTCTTCATATGTTTACTGGCAGTTTGGGTACTTTTTAAAGAAATGCCAAGAGCTTTCTCAATTTTTTAAAAATTGGGTTATCTTTTTTTTTTTAAGATGGAGTCTCACTCATAGCCCAGGCTGCAGTGCAGTGACGTGATCCTGGCTCACTGCAACTTCTGCCTCCTGGGTTGAAGTGAGCCTCCTGCTTCTGCCTCCCCAGTAGCTGGGATTACAGGTGCACACCACAATGCCTGGCTAATTTTTGTATTTTTAGTAGAAATGTAGAGATAGGGTTTCACCATCTTGGCCAGGCTGGTCTTGAATCTCTGACCTCAGGTGATCTGCCTCTCTTGGCTTCCTAAAGTGCTGGGATTACAGGCGTGAGCCACCACACCCAGCCAGTTGTCTCTGTTTCTTAATGACTTGTTGGAGTTCTTTATTCCAGATAAAAGGCTTTTGTTGGATACACATGACGTAGCTTTCCCATTCTGTGGTTTGCCTTTTTAAACGCTGTGTGCTGATAAGTTCCTGCTTCTGACACCATCCAGGGCCCACGTCTTCTGTCTTTGTAGTTGGTGCTTTTTGTGCTCTTCTGAGGAGATTCCTTGCCATCCTAAAGGCCACCATGCACCCTCCTCTTCTTTTTCTACATGTTGCCTTGTTTTATGTTTGCTGTTTAGGTGCACCCCCTGTCTGGCAGTAACTTCTGTGTATAGTGTCAAGGTAGAATTATATAACTTTGTGGGTTTTCCAGATTGCCCTGGAGCAGATTGTACCAGTTTCTAGTTTATATCTTTTAACTAAAAACCATACCTCCATCTCAGATGTCTTTTGCCCACATCTACTGGTAAGTGTCAGATATGTGTTCCTGGCTGTTTTGGCAGATGAACAGGGGTAGCTCCTCATCCTACCCTGCATGTCTTGCACTGTGATAAAGCTGTCTTGTATGTTTCTAGTTACCCATGCTGCATTTCGCTGTGGACTTTCTCTGGCTGCCATAACGTCGGGCTGTCCATCTGCTGTCTTTTTCCTGGACAGCAGCCTCTGTCCTGTTGTGTCTGTTAGGAGCTGCAGGCAGTGGTGTGCAGCGGGTCTGAGATAGAGGCTCCTGGCCTCTCTCGGTCTCAGAGCTTCACTGGCCCTGGGCACCCTGGCTTTGGCTGCGTCCGTTCTCAGCGATTCCGTGGAACCTGCCTATCCAAGTCGATACTAAGATTAGGAAGGCCCAGGAGGTTTCCCTCTTCATTTTTTGTATTCCCTAAATACCTTATCATTTTCACCTGTAAGAGGACCTCAAGGAAGGAGTGAGTTGCCTTTATGGAGACTGGCGGATTACAGCGTAGGCATCTCCGTTAACTTTACATAGGATAGCTCTTTTTCAAACTATCAAGGCAATCTAAACCTAGACTTTCCTCAGGCCCTCAAGAGTATTGAGTATCTGGAGGAGGATGCCCAGAAGTCCGCAGAGGAAGGGGTGCCGGGACCACACGCTGATGCTCTGTCATCAGACTCTGAGAACTCGCGATGTGATGAAGAACCATCTCAGTTAGAGGAACTAGCTGACTTCATGGAGCAGGTTTGGACATGTTTGGGCATGTTTTCCTTTACAACTAAATATTTTAAAATTTGACCCTTCTATGAAATATTTCTCGTTTACTTCAAGAAAAATCACTTTTTTGATTCAGGTGTTGATGAGTGGGTTGTATAAGGAACTTGATTTTTATTAACTGCTATTAACCCTATTCAAAAAATATATTTTTGGAACAGCTTACACCAATTGAAAAATATGCTTTAAATTACCTGGAATTATTTCATACTTCCATTGAGCAAGAAAAAGAGAAAAACAGTGAGGTAAGAGAATCAACTTTGGTCAGTAAAAAAAAATCTCAGTATTTTCAGAGTTAAATTTGATTTGAAGTAAATGTGACTTCATTAAATTAAAGTCACAAAAGCCACCAGTATGGAAACCAGCTTAAAATGAAGAGTCCTGAGACGTCCGTAGGGACGGTGGCACCTGTTTTCCCCTCCTAGGGACCGTGGAGCTTGTGCTCCCCTCCTAGGGACTGTGGAGCTTGTCCTCCCCTCAATGTCTTTGATTTGATTTGCAGCAGGCTGCTGCTTGTGGGGTGACGTGTTGCGGGGCAGTATGTATAGAGAACTGTGGCTCTGAGACAGTAGGGAGACCTGGAACGGGGACTCGCGGGCTGTTCTGAGCTGCGCTTCTGATCCTGAAAGTGCCTGCTGCTCTCCCCATCAGGACGCAGTGTTGACTGCAGTGAGGGCTTGGGAGTCTTGGAACCTGAAGACCCTGCAGGAGAGGGAGGCCCGGCTGCGGCTGGAGCAGGAGGAGGCGGAGCTCCTGACCTACACACGAGAGGATGCCTACAGCATGGTACCCAGCCTGGGGCCCTCCTGCCCTCCTGCTGAGGGGCACTTGTTCAGCCTTGTTTGGCTTATTCAAAGTCTGTGTGCATTGACATGAGAAAGTCTAGGAGTTTTTACCCCCTCATACCAAAACAACCTCGCTCATGTTCTCAAAGTATCATTTTCTTAAAAATTGACACTTTGAGATTGTCAGTTAGATACTGACTTTTCCTTTTATATTGCCAGGTCTGACTAAAACACATGTATAAGTCTTATAAATAGTCATGTCAATCAGACTTATTTGGAGGACAATAGGTATGAAGGTAAATGGTTTACGGCTTATAACATGAAACTGAGACTTGGTGGAAGTTAAAGCTTGCCGTGTTCCCTCCAGGAGTATGTCTACGAAGATGCCGATGGGCAGACGGAAGTCATGCCAGTGAGTGCTGCCCTCTGCCTTTGGGTCTGCGTGGGCGGCTTGCTGTGAGTTCCACATCTCATGGGCCTTCCCTTCTCCATGCAGCTCTGGACCCCTCCTACGCCACCACAGGACGACAGCGACATCTACCTCGACTCAGTCATGTGTCTCATGTATGAAGCCACTCCCATCCCAGAGGCTAAGCTGCCTCCCGTGTATGTGAGGAAGGAGCGGAAGCGGCACAAAACAGACCCCTCAGGTGGGCATCCGGAGCTTGTCACATGACCTGGGTGACAGTGGCCTGCGGAGTCCCCGCACGTCAGCTGCTTTCTGCTATCTCCCTGTCTGCTTCAGGGCGAGTGATAATCACAAGCCAGTCCGCTGCCTCTCAGGCCGTGTGCACGGGTTGTGTTTGCGTTTCATTCTAATTGACCGGGAAGGCCCAAGAACAGGACTGTCTTTGGCAGATGCTTTCTGTGGCCTCTTTGCCCAGGCACCTCCAGACTTGCCCGACTGTTTCCTTTGGGTTTTGCCTGCCACTGTGGAATGTCCTGGTTTACTGTCTTGCTGAAGACAGCCTCTCTGCTCAGCTGCAGGCAGGAAGAAGAAGCAGCGTCACGGGGAGGCGGTCGTCCCTCCGCGCTCCCTGTTTGACCGAGCAACACCAGGCCTGCTGAAGATTCGCAGAGAGGGCAAGGAGCAGAAGAAGAATATTCTGCTGAAACAGCAGGCACCATTTGCCAAGCCCCTGCCAACTTTTGCCAAACCCACAGCCGAGCCTGGTCAAGACAACCCCGAGTGGCTCATCAGCGAGGACTGGGCGCTGCTGCAGGTGAGTGGGCGTGGTCCTCGTGCCAGCAGTCATGCCTGGTCATTTTTTTCCCCCACGTCTATGCATCCAACTCAATACGAGGGAAGTTGGCAGGAGGGAAGACCTTCTGACTTAGTGTGTGTTCACCTGTTTTACCTGAAACTTCATTCTCTAGGCTGTAAAGCAGTTATTGGAGCTGCCTTTGAACCTTACAATCGTGTCACCTGCTCACACACCTAACTGGGATCTTGTCAGTGACGTCGTTAACTCCTGTAGCCGAATCTACCGCTCTTCCAAACAGTGCCGGAATCGCTACGAGAACGTCATCATTCCACGAGAGGAGGGGAAGGTGAGCACGGCCTCATTTGTCCTCCGAGGAGAACGCAGGCAGATGTGGTGGCTGTGGCCTGCAGTGTCGGCTCCAGTCTGCTCTTCACTGACTGGGCTTCTTTGTCCCTGTGAGTCTATGGTGAAGTCCATCTCCTTGGGCTCCTCGTGGACCCAGTTAGGTCAGATGTCTGCACTGTGTCTTGCCTGCAGCATGAGCAGTGGTGGAGGTGTTCACGTGGTGCTCACTGGGATCATGTCTGGTGTTGGCAGCAGGCCTAATACCTGATGTTTTATCTGATGCCAGCATTTGCACTGCCATTGTCATTTCTAAGATGGTGAGGGTGTCATGCGAATAGTTGGTCATGTGTATTTCCATTTTCAAGGAGTTTTTGGTTGAATGAAAAGATAAGACCTCTCGCTTTGTTTTGACCATGGCTGACTTAAAGAAAAGTTGGTTAGTATTACCTCTGCTATTTTGGTGCCAAATGACTAGCTTGCTGCAATGTTTTGACAAGCGTTATATTCTGTTTCAGGGTTAACTATAAGTATTGCAAGTGTTATTTACATATGGTATAGTCAAATCATTGGTCTTTCATGTTAAGAAGTCAGCTGTGTGCTTTATAGCTTGGCCCCAGAAGAGGCGAGGTGGCTGGTCAGTAACGTGCAGGCGTGCTGCGGCGTGCCCATCCTCGAGCTGAGTCATCCTTCTCCGTTCTGCATCTGGCTTTCTTCAGGCACCTCCTTCTTGCCGCTTGGCTGCCTTTCTGTCCTCAGGACAGCATCCAGAGCCCCCACACCAGCAGCCTCTGCATGCTCTGCTGTGCTCGCGTTGCTGGTATCCACACCCCTCAGGGGACGTGCTGCCTCACTTCCAGGACAGATGTCGTGCTGGCATGTAGGGACCACCACCTTTCAGTTCACCTCATGGAGCCCCTCCAAACAGGAGCTGTGGGCGCATCTTCTGGCGTGGGACAGGGTAGGGCAGATAACATAGAGGCAGGCGTTCTGCACTTTTATTATATTCACCCTTTTGTTTCTAATTTGTGAGAATTGCATTCTCTCCGTAGGAGCCAGCTCCATCCTCAGGATGCGAGCGTCACACTTCATTTATTTCTGTACCCACTCTTTCAGTCATCTTTGTTTTCAGTTTTCTAAAAACACTTGTCTCAAACCATTTGTTTGTTTTTGTTGAACATAGAAAAGCAAGTTTTCTTGTGATACCCCTTTGTGGTGCCTTCACCAAAAAGACTTCTGGAATCTTGCATTAGGTTTTCTGTGTTTTGGAAGCCTTTATAATAATAGCCATTACCTTATCATGGGAAAAAGTAAAGCTAAAGTCTTTCTTCTTTTACAGCTGATTTATGAAGCTAATCCAAAGAAGAAGGCAAAAATATTTATAAGGTGTGGGGGTGATTTTTTTTTTTTTTTTTGAGACGAAGTTTCATTGGAGTTCAGTGGCATGATCTCGGCTCACTACAACCTCTGCCTCTCGGGTTCAAGTGATTCTCCTGCCTCAGCCTCCCAAATAGCTGGGATTACAGGTGCCTGCCACCACGCCCTGCTAATTTTTGAATTTTTAGTGGAGATGGGATTTCACCATGTTGGCCAGGCTGGTCTCGAACTCCTGACCTCAGGTAATCCACTCGCCTCAGCCTCCCAAAGTTCTGGGATTATAGGCGTGAGCCACCACACCCAGCTGAGGGTGATGTTCTGAATAAGTTGGAGCACTTTGTTAAGAGCCTGTGCAGAGAAGCATGGAGTAAGATTCAGTCTTAACCTGTATTTTAGGAATCAACAGAAATCTGAGACCTAGAATTTTCTCCAGAGCCTCTCATTCTGTATGTAAAGGATGTGCCTCTTTGCATTAGAGGACCCCATGGTGACTTGCCAAGCCCCCACAAGAGCCTCCACATCCCTCACGCCCTGTGGAAACCTGTGATAGTGACAGTGGTCGAATGTGTGTGTGAGTGGGACAGCCCCACCTCTCAGAGCCTGCGGGGCTCCAGCGTACCACGTGGGTAGGGGCATTCATGCCAGTTAGAACCTGCACGGCAGCTCCGTTTCCAGATACACAGTCTTTCCGCCTCTGGCCTGGCTCAGCTTGGCTGTCCAGCGTCTTGTGTGATAGGCCTGGCCTTACTCTTACGGACCCCTTCTCACTGCTTCCCTTTGCTTCCTCTGAGGGCGACAGATGGGAGGAGATGCTTCCCTGTATAGTACATTGCTCGGAGGCAGACTGACGTGATGTGGGCTTGCATGTTGGTTTCTAGATCTGGTTGTCCTTGGGGTTGCCTTTAGAATTTAGGGCATTCCTCCAACAGTGGAGGACACGTGTGCACATAGACATGTATGTGTGTGCATGCACAAGACACACCCATACCTGGGCCTGTGCTGCTGTGGCGTGTGAGAGTTGTGGTTTTCGCCTTGGCATACTCTTGGATGCCTGTTACAGGAATGACCAGAGTTTAGAGGAGCATGGGGGAAGAGCCCTGCGCGAGGAAGGAGGTGCTTGAGCCCTGGTCTTGACTTTTTGCTGCCTCTGTGATCTTGACCTTGCACAGACAGCATCCCTAGGATGGTGGTTCACTTCACAGAATAAGGAGTTGCTTTAAAATTCTGCAGGGTGCTAAGATGTCTTGGGAGCAAGCAGCCCACATTTCAGTGAACCATTGTTTAGCTGTGCGATTAATGAAGGAAAGATTGCCAAGGCACAAGCACGACTAAAGACCCCCAAGTATGTACTTTGAGACAGCACTGGGCATGCGCCAGCTTCACTGTCCACCATGGACAGAGGACAGTGGTGTCCAAGGCGGTCTGCACTGTCCCTTGGTGTTAGCGGGTGAAGGCTCACAGCCTGCTCCACACGGTCACCTGCCATGTGACCTCGGGCAGTTTGTCACCTGTTTTGTTCCCTCAGCCCACAGTGGAGACCTCCTCCCTTTTTGGGTGATTATGGCCTTATGTGAGAGAACACCCGGAAAGAGGTAGTATGGGCTGGGCAGTGTCGTAGCATCTGCAGGAGCAGCCACTTAGTACTGCTGCTCTTGGGTTAGGCTTGGACTCGGAAAGAAGGACTAAGAAAAGGAAGTTGTGTCCAGCCGTGGCGAGTTTAGCTTTAGGCTTGTCCCCCACAGTGAGCCCTGTATCCAGTGCTACATCTGTCCTTGCTGCCTAATTTGGATGTACTCTTGTCAATTTCATTTCAGAGTAAAAACAACCGTCCTCTCCGTACGAGCCAGATCTATGCCCAGGATGAGAACGCCACACACACCCAGCTGTACACGAGCCACTTTGACTTAATGAAAATGACCGCGGGCAAGAGGAGCCCCCCAATCAAACCTCTGTATGTTTCCCAAGTGTGCATGTTACATGAATTAGGACTGAGTAGATTGTGTGAAGCTCGGTTTTGATGTGTTTCTAACATACCCTTCAGATGTTTTCTTCATTTAGTAATTGCTGTCTCACTGTCTGTACTGCAGGCTTGGCATGAATCCCTTTCAGAAGAACCCCAAGCACGCGTCTGTGTTAGCAGAAAGGTATTTCTCTGTTTGTGACACGTTTGTTACTCTTGGGAAGGATTTCTTCCAGTGTCATCTAAGTTGAGTGAGTTCAGCAAATGGTTCTGCACTTAGCGTATTCAGGCATTAGCTGGACATGGCATCTCGCAGAGCCCGAGGGAGAGATGGCACTTCTCCTGCTGTGGGCTGGGGCTGCATGGGATGGCCCCTGCCCCGTCGTGGCATTACGGGGATGTCCCTGCTGGCCCTCGGTGGGGAAGGATGCTGACAAGACGTGATGAGCGTGCCAGGGCCGTGCGGTCCACCACAAGGGGCTTTCTTCCTCGCGCCCTGCCTCTCAGGCACTGATTTTGTTAGCCATGTCTTTTTTTTTTTTTTTTTTGAGGCAGAGTCTTGCTCTGTTGCCCAGGCTGGAGTGCAGTGGCGCGATCTCAGCTCACTGCAACCCTCACCTCCCGGGTTCAAGCAATTCTCCTGCCTCAGCTTTTTGAGTAGCTGAGATTACAGGCACCTCCCACCACACGCAGCTAATTTTTGTATTTTTTTTTTTTTAGTGGAGATGGGTTTCACCAGGCTGGTCTCAAACTCCTGACCTCAGGTGATCTGCCCGCCTCAACCTCCCAAAGTGCTGGGATTACAGGTGTGAGCCAGTGGGCCCATCCCAGCCATGTCTTAAGAACACGTCATGCTTAGGGGTGTGTGAACTTCCCTGAAGTTCTACAGGGGAAATGCCAAGAGGAATGGTTGGATGGGTAGATGCCAGAAAGTCCATGGGGTGAGACTTGGATGGCGGAACTCCAGAGTGGAACCCTAGTGCCAGGCACGTGGGTATCTGCAGTGTTTCTGACCGTTTGACTCTTCCCATAAAACGTTGGAAGGGAGATCTGCTCGGATGAAACGGTGTGTGTCTAGTTTAGGCA
This sequence comes from Plecturocebus donacophilus, assembly GCA_004027715.1. Lineage (NCBI taxonomy): Eukaryota > Metazoa > Chordata > Mammalia > Primates > Pitheciidae > Plecturocebus > Plecturocebus donacophilus. The sequence continues at coordinate 41,794 of PVKP010012814.1, forward strand.
CTATTGTCATGATGGCGGTTTGAGGCTTCCTCATTTTGTGGCCCCCTTTCCACACAGGGCAGAGCGGTCCTTGTCAGAGGGCATCAGCTCAGAGCCCATCTCCCAGGACTCCCTTTTGCCCATGCTCTGAAGTTGCTTGGGACTGACTTTTGGCCCCGGGGTGCTCCCAGAGTGTGCTGGCAGCCATGTGCCAGGCTTCACTGACTGCCCTCTATTTTCAGAGCACACTGTTGAGAGTTGCACCCCTGCCCTGCTGTTTTCCTTCATAGCAGGCAGTACATTTTCAGACCTACTGCACATTTTACCTGTTGGTTTTCTGATGGGAGTGCTGTGGTCATTGGGACTCTAGTGCCTGGAAGCCCAGACCAGGCATTTGATTCATGTTGTCGATTAAATGAAGAGTAAATTCACCGAACTAATATTTATTGACCTGCTGCGAGCCTGCACGGTGTGGAGGCTGGGCACTCCGTGGGGAGTGAGAGGCGCAGTCCCGCCCTCCCTTTACCTCACTGGAGATGAACTCGAGGGCGTCCTCACAGCAGGGATAGATGGTGATTTTCCAGAGTACAGTGCAGGCACATGAGGCGGGCTGTGGGTGTGGGGTTGCCGCAGGTATGCTGGGGATGTGTTCAGAGATGCTTCTCCCAGAGAGTGGGCGAGCTTGGCCTCAGGAGGAAGAGGACTCAGCGCCAGGCTGAGGACGGGGTCCAGGCGGCCTCATCTCCTGCAGGGCACGCTGGGCGCCTGGCTTCATGTCCTCATCTCGAGCTGCCCCAGCATGTGACAGCATGGGTGTCTAGGGTACTTGTCCACCTTAAAACTTGCTTACATGTCTTTAACCTTTGCATCTGTCTTTCAGTGGAATCAACTATGACAAGCCGCTGCCTCCTATCCAGGTCGCATCTCTCCGTGCAGAGCGAATCGCAAAAGAGAAAAAGGTCAGCGACCTGGGCCCTTCTGCTCGAGTGGGAAAACGTGGCAGCTGCGACTTCATCTAGGGGGTGTGCAGGCCGAGGGTCAGCAGCCTGGGCCCTTCTGCCTGAGTGGGGAAACGTGGCGGCTGTGACTTCATATAGGGGTGTGCAGGCTGGGGGTCAGTGGCCTGGGCGCTTCTGCTCGAGTGGGAAAATGTGGCAGCTGCGACTTCATCTAGGTGGTATGCAGGCCGGGTCCGCCCCTCCAGTGGCTCCTCTTCCTTCCCGGCCCCTCAGGCTCTGGCTGATCAGCAGAAGGCACAGCAGCCGGCCGTGGCCCAGCCGCCCCCACCCCAGCCGCAGCCCCCACCACCCCCGCAGCAGCCGCCGCCACCACTGCCACAACCACAGGCAGCGGGCAGCCAGCCGCCAGCAGGGCCACCAGCTGTCCAGCCCCAACCCCAGCCGCAGCCCCAGACCCAGCCACAGCCTGTGCCGGCGTCAGCGAAGGCGCAGCCCGCAATCACGACGGGGGGCGGTGCCGCCGTGCTGGTGAGCAGGGGCCTCCCCACTGGCTTCCTCTCCACGGGAAGTCACCCACACCTGCACTTGCTTCAAGTGCTTTTTGTTAAAACAGAGACTTGTTGCCACATTTCCAGCCTGTCGGCCTTCCTTTGAAGAAATGGGAAAAGGCTCAGTCTCACCCCACAGGAAGTGTGTGTTTTCATCCAGATTCTGCCATTTCTCTCCTCCAGGGCTTTTGTGGGCTTAGTGGTTTTATTGGATTTGGCTGGTAGAGGCGGCTCCTTTTAGCGGAGGTAATTGGGAAGTTTGGAATTGCCTGGTTTTGTGAAACATACCTGTGACGCATCACCTCTGTACTTCCTGCACACTTAGAGAGCAGGTACTGTCTGTGCTGGCGTCTCCTGAAAGCATGACCCTGTGTGCTCACCCACACGCATCAGTCTTTAATGCCTGTTGTAGAAAAGCTGTAAAGCGCACAAGAGGCATAGAGAGAAGAAAGGCGGGGTGAGGACCTGCAGACTGTGGCTGCGCACCCCTGCTCTGTGCATCTCTGAACTGTGTGCGTCCGTGTGCCACACAGACACCGAAATCACATGCACAGAATCACACCTGCAGAGAACAGGAGCTGTGCCACATTCGGGAAACCCACACTTTGGATTACCAGGCAGGCATAAAGATATTTTTGTGACGTGGAACCGTTTCCTGCAATAGTTTTTAAAAATTGTTTGCCGTAGTGGAATTTTTATATGTACTTGGGCAACTTCATTCCTCATTTATTCAAAAGATATCTGTGTGAAGCCTACTTGGTGCAAGGTGGGCAAGATGGACAGTGCCCGTGCGCTGGAACTGCGTCCCACAGGGGAGGGAGGCGGCTAAAGAGATCATTTAAAATACTCTCGGGAGGGAGTCAGGGTGGCACAGGGCGGGACTGGCTTGTTAGGAAACAACTTTCCGAGGAGTTGGCATTTGAGTTAAGGCCTGAATGACAAGGAGTCGGTCATGAGAAGAGCCAAAACAGCAAGTACAGAGGCCCTGAGCTTGGCTGATGTGGGGGCTGGAAAGGTCAGTGTGGCTGGACTCAGGTGGTGAGGGACAGAGGAGTGGAGGGACAGCGGGGTGGGGGTGGAGGGACCGTGTGGTGAGGGTGCAGGGACCGTGGGGTAGCGGTTGGAGGCACAGCCAGGTGGAATGAGCTGGGAGGCTGGGACGGGGGCCAGAGTCAGCCTGGGTGGCTGTGTGGACGTGGTGGAGTTTGGATTTGATTCTGAATAAGTGGGAGCCTTTGGAGAGTTTATGTAGGGGAGAGCCTGACATGAAATTCAAGTAAATTTTCTTTTTTAAATAGGCAGGAACCATTAAAACATCAGTTACTGGGACGAGCATACCCACTGGTAAGACAAATACAGAAATGCTGAGATGTGGACTCTGTTTCTCCTGGCGCTGTTGCCTTACGCCCACCTGTCTCCACAGGCACCGTGAGTGGAAATGTGATCGTGAACACCATCGCAGGGGTTCCAGCTGCCACCTTCCAGTCCATCAACAAGCGCCTGGCATCGCCAGTGGCTCCCGGAGCCTTGACTGTGAGTTGCCCTCCATCTGGCTTATGCGCCATTACTGCATTCTGGAGAAATTACTTGCTTGTTTGTTAATTATTCTTCTTTTTAAGTATTCCATTGGTTAAAAAACTGTCAAGTTTGAATTTCATAAAATTAGTAGATTAGTATGTCAGTTTCAGAAACATTCAGCTGTTTGGGGGATGGTTTCCATCTTGTCTGAGGGATAAAAATGTAGTTGTGTGTGTGTGTGTAGGGGGTGTGTGTGTAACATGTCCCCTCCCTTTAGGATTTTAGAGAGGAGGAAGGTAGGATGTGAGGGTGTGCTGGGGTGTGTGTGTAAGGGTGTGTGTGTGTGTGATGTGTTCCCTCCCTGTAGGATGATTTTAGAGAGGAGGTAGGTGGGATGTGAGGGTGCGCTGGGGTGTGTGTGTGTGTGTGTAAGGGTGTTTAGGATTTTAGAGAGGAGGGAGGTGGCATGTAATGATGTATGTGTGTGTGTAGGGGTGTTTAGGATGATTTTGGAGAGGAGATAGGTGGGATGTGGGGATGTGCTGGGGTGTGTGTGTGTGTAGGGGTGTGTAGGGGTGTTTAGGATTTTAGAGAGGAGGGAGGTAGCATGTGAGGGTGCGCTGGTGTGTATGTGTGTAGGGATGTGTGTGTATAGGTGTGTGTGTAGGGGTGTGTAGGATGATTTTAGAGAGGAGGGAGGTGGCATGTGAGGGTATGCAGGGGTGTGTATGTGTAGGGTGTGTGTGTCTGTGTGTTTAGGGGTGTGTGTGTATAGGGGTCTAGAGGTGTTTAGGATGATTTTGGAGAGGATGTAGGTGGCATGTGAGGATGCACTGGGGTGTGTGTGTGTGTAGGGGTGTTTAGGATTTTAGAGAGGGGGGATGTGGCATGTGAGGCCGTGCTGGGTGTTTGTGTGTGTGTGTGTGTGTGTAGAGGTGTTTAGGATTTTAGAGAGGAGGGAGGTAGCATGTGAGGGTGCACTGGTGTGTGTGTGTGTGTGTGTGTATGTCTGTGTGTAGGGATTGTGTGTGTGTTTGTAGGGGTTTTTAGGATTTTAGAGGAGGGAGGTGGCATGTGAGGGTGTGCTGCTGATTCTGTTGCCACAGGTGCCCCCCTGTGCTTGTCACCGTGCTCATGTGGGGAAGCCGAGAAATGACGGTCCTCTTGGAGGCGTGGTTTCAGGGGAGGAAACACGGCGTCATATGAGGGGGTGGCTGGGTGTGTGCGAGGAGCAGGCAGGCACGGGAGGAGTGGGCAGTTTCTACAGAACGTGGAGACCCAGGTGTGGGAAGCAATAGGTGCAGCCCACCCGGGCAGAGAGGAGACACCGAGGCAAAGGTGCAGAGCTGTGCGGCGCCCTCGGACCACCTGCTCCTCTTGGGTGTTTTATCATCAGAACCACACACAAGCGAGAACAAGGAGCCCAGAATTGTATCTCCATTTTCCGAATAGTTAACAGACTCAGGGCAACATACCCTGAATGAGAAGAAATGACATTTCAGAGTCAGTAGTGCTTTGGCAAATAGAATGCAGTCTCTCTTGGATTTGGAAAAGCATCTTGCCTGTGAAGATGTTGTTGCTGTAGTAGCCTAGATGGTGGGGCATTGGCAGGATAGATGTGTAGAAGATGGAATTGGATAGAGTCCAGAAATAGACCCCCCCCGACACACATATATTTTCAGTTGACCTCAACAAAAGTGCTGAGGGAACTCAGTGGCGAGCAGACTGTCTTGTCAGTAAACGGTTCGGTAACAGTTGGGCAGCCACGTGCAGAACAATGAGTCCTAGCCCGAAACTCACACTCCAGGTGCGTCACAGGCCTGCAGGTAAAAGCAAAAACAACACTGTAAACCAAAACAGTCACATTTCCAGGAGAAAGTCTTTGCTACTGAGAAAAATTAATACATTAGACTTCATCAAACTTAAGAACTTCTTCTCCTTGAACAATATTAAGAAAACGAAAAGCATGGACCGGAAGAAAATATAAAGCTTCTTCAACTCAGTAATAAGAAAATGAACAGCTTTATAAAATGGGCAGAAGATTGAGCAGTCACTTCACCAAGAAGATAGAAGAACAAATAAATACTTGACAAGCTGCCCCGCATCATGAGTCATCAGGGAAATGCGGGTTTCACAGGCACAGTGATCCACTGTGATGTGTCTAGGAGAGTGGCTTTGGAAACAGAAGGCTGGCAGCCACGGAAGCAGCTGGGACTTTCGCACTGGTTGTGGGAGTGCAGAACATACAGCCACTTCCAAAAACAGTTTCGTTATTTCCTGGAAAACCAGGCATCCCGTACCATGCACCTTAGGAGGTCTGCTGCTAGGCATTTCCTCAAGAGAAGTGAATGCACCACAACGAGAATGCTCAGCACCAATGTTTATAGCGGCTTTATTCGGGATTCTGAAAAAGAAAACAGCCTAAATGCCCTTCCGTTGGTGAATGGGCTGATAAACTGTGGTACATTCATACAGCCCAATCCTACCAAGCAATACAGAAGCATGATCCATGCTGCATTTTTCAGCTAAGTGAATGGTTTCAGAAGGCTTCATATGCTCTATGACTGCTTAAATAACATTATAAAAATGGTAAAACTAGAGAGACGGGAAGCAGATGAATGGTTGCCAGGTGCTGGAGGTGCAGGAGGGGCTCGACTACAGAGAGGAATGTGAGAATGTTGGGTGTGGTGCGTCATGGCAGCAGCCACGTGAAGATACCTGTCCATCAGAATTCATAGAACCACACGCCGCACTCTGTAAATTATCCTTCAGTAAATCCGTCTAAAACACTAAGTAGTAGAATACACGTACACACAGGTTTTCTAGTATGTGACTTTAAGATGATTTCACTTTTCTTTCTGCTTTGCAGTGAACAACTTCAGGCTTAGTCACCGCAGTAGATAGCAGAAGCTGTTAGGCCTGAGGCATTCGGAACATCCCACTGTTTCTGTGACGCATCAAGCCAGATTCACTGCATTTAGCGTTTTATTTTGAAAAAGACCTGCTTCTTTGTGGCATTTTAAAATGTAGAGAATTTCATTCACGACATATTTTTGAGTGGCTCTTGATGGACAGGTGTTCTTCCTGGTACTGTGGGCATAGTGCTGTGGCTCCAGGACACGGGACGCTTTCACAGGGCTCTTGGAGTTCTGTGGCTGGAACACGAGAGAGGTGCAGATAGCAGTGGCGAGTGTGTTGGTGATTTGACTTGGGGGACTCAGAGAAGGCTTTCAGGAGAAGGCGGTGTTGGCTTCGAGAGGACAGGCAGTGCGTCATCCGCAGAAGTGGCCCTTCTGAAGGCAGGGCTGGTCATGTGAGCAGAGGGCCAGGGGAAGGGAAGGGTGTCCATGGAGAATGGCGCGTTGTTCTGTTTGGAACACAAAGGATATTGTGAGAATATCCTTTTTGAATGGAACACAAAGGATATATGAGAGAAATAGTGGGCCCTGCTTTTAAAAGGTTTTTATTGAGTGGCTCCTGTGTGCTTGGCACTCTGTAATATTGAGGCTAGGTTGCATCAGGATTTGGATATTGGGCTCAAGACTGTGAGTTTTACTTACCAGGCAGTGGGGAACCCGTAGCAATCTTAGAGCAGAGAGATGTTCTAGGAAAATTAATGTGATGCTGCATCTGTAGAATTGATTGGAGCAGAAGAGGCTATGGAGAAAATGATTTTTTCCTTCTTCTTCCTCTTCTTCCTTTCCCCTCCCCTTCCCCCTCCCCTCCCCCTCTGTCTTCCCCTCTCCTTCCCCCGCTTCAAGACAGCATCTTGCTGTTGCTCAGGCTGGAGTGCAGTGGTGCAGTCACAGTTCACTGCAGCCTCACACTCATAGGCTTAAGCAATCCTCCTGCCTTGGCCTCCTGAGTAGTCGGGATGAGAAAACTGTTTAAGTAGTCCAGAAAAGGACAACTTCTGCTTCTGGTAAAAAGATGAGTTATTTTTATACCACCTCTTAATGAAAAGAACTGAAGTTATTGGATAAGAATTTTTAAAACTTCAAGGAGCTGACAAGAATAAATAATTATCAGGCCCAAATCTGAAGGAGGGAAGAAACTCAGAGAGAGAAACAGGATTCTTTGAAGTCATGTTTGCCTTGAAAATAAATTTCAGCTTGTGGGATGAGGGAACTCAGGTCCAATGCTGGGCCAAGGTGGAGAGTCTAAAAAAGGAAACTATTGATACATTGAGGTGTAGGGCCCCCAGGTGGCTAAACCCTTAGGCCAAGGGTGAACCAGAAGCAGATCCATCTGCCCTTGGCCTTCAGGGGTCAAAAGGAGAGTTGCCCTTGGATTGAGCTGAGGAGCCTAGTGGGGACTGTCCCCGAGAGGCTGAAGCCCGGCTCAGCTCTGCAGTCAGTTTGCAGCTCAAGTTGATGTTACCTTCAGAGTGTCTCCCAAACTCCCTCACATCAAGTGAAGTAGACCTGGGTGGGCGTGTTCCTGGGCAGCTGACCCCCAGGAGCAAACACGGATTCTCTCTGGAGGATTGTGCTTTCTTGACTTCTGAGAATATCCACCAGTAGTTTTCTAGTATAATACAATAGAACACAACACAACTAAACACAGAAGAAAACAAGGCATTATGAGTAAGAATCAGCAGCAGAGCAGTGGATAGGCCTGTAAAGATGTACGATGTTGGGATTATCAGGTTTAGATTAGAAAAGTTATGCTTTCAGGCCGGGCATGGCGGCTCACTCCTGTAATCCCAGCGCTTTGGGAGGCCGAGGTGGGCAGATCACAAGGTCAGGAGATCGAGACCATCCTGGCTAACACAGTGAAACCCGACCTCTACTAAAAATACAAAAAAAATAAGCCAGGAGTGGTGGCACCTATCTGTAGTCCCAGCTGCTCAGGAGGCTGAGGCAGGAGAATTGCTTGAACCCAGGAGGCAAAGGTTGCGGTGAGCTGAGATTGCACCACTGCACTCCAGCCTGGGCAACAAAGTGAGACTCTGTCTCAAAAAAAACATGCTTTCTATTTTAAAGAAATAGAAGATTGAGAATATCTGTAGTCAGGAAACTATACAGAGAATATAGAGAACTTTCAGAGAAGTCTAATTACCAAAATTGGGGGGAAAAACCCAAACTTATGAATGGGCTTAACATCACACAATTGAGGAAAAAATTAGTGACGTGGAGGTGAAATCAGAAGGCACCTTCCATGCCACATGGGGTGAAAGATGAACCATGGAAGGTGTATTGACAGGGTTACGGACTGCCAGAAAATTGAGCACAGACAGTGTTTGAAGATGGAATCATTTTCCAGGACTTAGTAATAAGACTGATGCATGTATGCAGAAAGTCTCGTCCCAGTCAAGGATGAGAAAAAGGAATCCACGCCTGCATAATGCCAGTGACCAAGAGGCCTTTCAAGCAGCCATGGGACAAGGCACATTGCCTTCAGCGGTGGAGCGGTGCACTCGCCAGTGGCAGCAGTGAGCCCAGGAGCCAGCGGGCGTCCGGGCCAGCGAAAGACAGTCGCTGCCAGCCTGGGGCTCTGCATCTCTTGGAAATATCTTAAAGAAGCAGCAAAATAAAGACATTTCCAACTTTGGACCTTCACTGAATGAGAGGCTTTAAGCAGAAGGAAGGTGTCCCCAGCTGGAAGTGGTGACAAGGTAGACTCATGGGTGAGTGCAGGAGCTCAGTGGGTTAGGAAGAGGAAACGAATACCCAGGATAACAACATGCGAGCTGGGGAAGGGGCAGGAGCTCAGTGGGTTAGGAAGAGGAAACGAATACCCAGGGTAACAACATGTGAGCTGGGGAAGGGGCAGAGGGGCTGACCTGTGCACACAGCTCGTTACTGTCCAGGAAGAGCATGGACTATTAAGACTTGGGCAGGTAGCCGTGGTCATTTCAGATGAACCACCGGAAGAGTGAGAGCAGGGTGAATTGCTCCCAATCGTGGCAGGGGATGTTGGTGAGAAGAGAGTCATCCGAGAGAAGGCAAAAAAGGAGATGAAAAGAAACATACAGTAGCTGGGGTGAATTTCAAACATGGCATATCATGCTTGATTCCATCCAGATGCATAAGCAGTGAGACATAAAAGGATCAAGGCAGACTAAAGTACACTGCACGTCGGAACCAAGGGAGTGGGCAGAGGTCAGCTGAAGGGACTCTGCAGAGGTAGCACTATTGCATTTGTCTTCCAGCTTATGGCGGGATGAGGAAGGGTGGTGGGGCAAGGTGGGATAGGGTGAGTGGGCCACTCTGGCTGCCACTTCTGCCTGCGGGCCAGAGGGAGCTGCAGGAGACAGCGCGAATGCTCTGAATTCTAGGCAGGATAAAGGTAAGATGCCACAAGACCCCAAGCACGTGGCGAGAGACTCAGAGCTGTAGTTTCGGCACAGATGGGGACAGCGGTAGAGAGCTAGGGCTGTGGGCTGCGTGTTTATGGGTAGCATGGGTGCCTCAAGGATAGTCGTTATGTTCCTAGGATCTGAGAGGTCTTTTTACGGAGAGGGAGGGACAAGACAGCCTTTTCACAGGTGCACAGGAGTGTCGTCACCCGAAACATGTTTCTGTGGGTGATGTGATCCGCTGTCAGAACGTTGCTCTGTAACTCCAGGCACTTGCTTTTGAATTTGCACATGAAATCAGTAGTCCTCGAAAGACTGAGCTCTGGCGTGTGTTTCACTTGCTTCGCCTCTGGAGTTGGGTGCTCTTGTCTTCCTTGCTCTGAGTGTGAACGGACCTGAGTGCCACGTGAAATGTTTGATGAGGTCCTCTGTTTGCCTTTTCTAGACACCGGGAGGCTCTGCTCCTGCCCAGGTGGTGCACACCCAGCCCCCGCCACGGGCAGTCGGCTCCCCAGCCACCGCGACCCCTGACCTGGTGTCCATGGCAACGACTCAGGGTGTTCGAGCGGTCACTTCTGTGACAGCCTCGGCTGTGGTCACTACCAACCTGACCCCAGTGCAGACCCAGGCGCGATCTTTGGTGCCTCAGGTGTCCCAAGGTAAAGCCAGGCTGGGAGCTCCCTCTGCCACGTGTCCGCTCTGGAGCGTGTGAGGGCTCAGCTGCTGCTTGCTGAGAATGAGGATCTGAAGGTGGGCGAGTATCCCTGTCGAGACCTAACAAGCAAACCTCTTCATAGCCACAGGAGTTCAGCTCCCTGGAAAAACCATCACACCTGCACATTTCCAGCTTCTCAGGCAACAGCAGCAACAGCAGCAGCAGCAGCAGCAGCAGCAGCAGCAGACGACGACCTCTCAGGTGCAAGTTCCACAGATCCAGGGCCAGGCCCAGTCCCCAGCACAGATCAAGGCTGTGGGCAAGCTGACGCCGGTGAGCATTTCCCAGAGGACTGCCAGCGTGGGTGCCTTGTGCTCAGCCCCGCGCCTGTGAGACGGTGCCTGCTTGCATGGTGCAGTCCAGAGTGTGTTTTGCAAAAGTCCAGCACTGCCTTTTTGTGTGCTTCGTTTTATTGACCTAAGACTTCCCATGTCATGCGCTTTGATCATACCTTAGAGGAGCGTCTCACAGCACATTCAGAGCACTTTGGAGGCGTTAATGCCCAGCATGCGAGTGCGTCTTCCTGCGTAGGCGTCTGGTGCCTGGTGTTCGGCATCAGTCTCTAGAGAGGACCGGGGGCCCACTTGGTTTGGTTCTCGACCAGAGAAAGCGCTGGTGAGAAGGTATTGCTCAGCAGTTTTGGGAGAGCAGGCGAGGGACGCTGGGTTTGTGTCGGTGTGGTTCACGTGCAGGATTGTTTCTCAAAGGTGGTCATTGGAGTACTGATGAACCTGATTTTTGCCAACCTCTGTACCAGCTTTGCTGTTCTTTATGTAAATATATTCATTTTAAAAGGAAATGCTGGGCCAGGTGCAGTGGTTCATACCTATAATTCCAGCACTTTGAGAGGCCAAGACAGGCAAATCATTTAAGGTCAGGAGTTCAAGACTAGCCTGGCCAACATGGGGAATCCCTGTCTCTACTAAAAATAGAAAAATTAGCCAGGCGTGGTGGCAGGTGCCTGCAGTCCCAGCTGAGGCCCGAGAATTGCTTGAACCTGGAAGGCAGAGGTTGCAGTGAACCGAGATCGTGCCACTGCATTCCAGCTGGGGCAACAAAATGAGACTCTGTCTCAAGGAGGGGGATAAAAAAAGGAAATGTTATATCCCTACCATAAATGGAAGATCATTAATACTTGTCATAAAAAGTAACCAGAAAAACATACGGATGGAATAAGGACAAGACAGTACTTTGAAGTCTCAGCTCACTGTGGGCCTGCCAGAATGCCTGAGCCAAGGCCTCTTTGTGGTCTGGAAGGGAGGAGGTGGACTGCTGGAGACGCAGACTGAGCTGAGGGCCCGTCCTGGGGCTGTCGGGAGGGCTGCCAGTGGAATTTAGACATTGAGCTCATCCTGTTCCTGTCACTCCAGCCATCTCTCAAGGGCTCTGTGGCCATATGTGGCTGTGGCTGCCACCTTGGGCAGTCCCCATCTAGCCCACTTGTGTCCTGCAGGAAGTGCCACTGGACAGTGCTAAATTAGAACACTGTGCCCAAGAATTCCTGGGCCCAGCAGAGGCAACTATCAAGGAGCCAGAACTGGGCTTTGACCCCCCTGGCTCACAGCCACACAGGTGCCTTGTCACCTGCCCCGGTTCAGCCACTGAGACACCAGTGCCTTCACCGTCATTCCCACCCCCTTGACTGCCGGGAGCCCTGCGTGCCAGCTGTTTGCCTGGCTCCTTTGTTCCTCACTCTGCTGTCTCCCAAATCCATTTCAAAGCTAGTTTCACGTCTGGCATTTCAAAAGAGACTTGATAGTCATGGTCAACTCACTATAAGTTTTCTAAAAAGAGTTTTGGAACTTAGGTTGTAAACTAGTAAGTTTGGTTGATGCTACAGATTTAAATTGATTTGTTTGTTAGAGATAATAGAAACTTTGCTAGGAACTCATCAGTCAAATCCCTGTTTGTAGCTTTCACTGATGAAATGCTCATTTTTAATAAATGAACACCTAAAAACTACTGGGCAGATCCTGCAAGGTGGTCTGGATGCTGCACAGTAGTAAGTGTCTGCTTTGGTATTTAATGGGCAGTAGAGGGGTGGCTTAGAATCAAGATGTGTACGTAGAAAGAATGGGGCACAGTGTTGAAGAGAAGATACTTTGCTTGTATTTTAGGAACACCTCATCAAAATGCAGAAGCAGAAGCTGCAGATGCCCCCACAGCCGCCACCGTCACAGGCCCAGTCTGCGCCCCCGCAGCCAGCAGCCCAGGTGCAGGTGCAGGCCTCGCAGCCCCCACAGCAGCAGAGCCCCCAGCTCACCACAGTCACAGCCCCAAGGCCTGGAGCCCTGCTGACGGGCACCACCGTGGCCAACCTCCAGGTGGCCCGGCTTGTAAGTGCTAATTTCTGTTTGTTTTCCAAAAGCAGCCTCTTTGTGTTTTCACAGAGCTGTTGCCCTTGCTCAGGTGTGTGTCATGTGTTACCGGAGTGAGTGTGAGATGGGATCTTTTCCCCGAGAACTTAGTGCCCCTTGGACAGAGGACGGGCCTCACTGCCTGTGGAGCATGAACACAGCAGCGGCTCCCAGAGCCCATCCAGGCATCAGCAAGCTTCTCGGCCTGGACTGTGGGTCGGGGAGGACAGTGAGTGAAGTGAGGTGCAGCCGGCGTGGTGTCCTGTGCTGCTGAGGGAGCGGGCAGGGACCAAGGCCTGTGCGGCTGGAGCAGAAGGCGCCATGCATGTGAGCCGCAGGCATGGGCAGGTGGCCATCTCCAAAGCCGCTCTCAGGTAACCACTGTAGGCAGGGAGAGCATTTGGAGATTTCAGAAGGGACTAGCATCATGTGCAAGTGCTGTCTGGGAAGATAGGCACTCAGCAGGCACCAGCATCCCGGGGCAGGCAGCATCACTGCAGAGCTCAGCTAGGGGTGCTGGTGACAGCTGTCCTGACAGAGCCTTCCCCTGAGTCAGACTTTTCCCTTCGTTCTCTTGTGTCTTTCAAGAGATAACAGTGCCCAGTGCTCATGGACTGACCCAGCGCTCATGGGCTGTCCCGAAGCTGGGATAAGGCTCTTACTATTAGCTCCATTTTGCAGTTAAGAAACTGAGGCACATAGGCTAAGTTCCCACCTAAATTCCGCAAGTAGTCAGCTGCACTCGAGCTAGGATTTGGGGACCTAGATGCTCAGGCTCAGCCATGTGGGTACTGGACCCCCACTTGGGGTCTTCCCGGGGAGGGGCTAGCCCTCCACAGCAGGGTGAGGAGAAGTAGATGAAAAACTACAGAAGAGTGCTTGGTTTAGCCATGTTCACAGAAATGCAGACTCAGTGAGGAGAGTGCGAATACCTAGGGGTGGCCAGGGCACAAGGGACTTGATGGACAGGAATCAGTGGCCTCTTTTTGGGAGAGGATTTTGGTGATGAAGCTATAAAAATGTACATGCTTATTTAACTAAACACTCCTCTTATGTCCTAGAGAAATAACAGAACATTTACAAAGTGATGAATAAACAAGTTTGTTTGTTTCATGAATGTTAGAGGAAATTAAATGTCCATTACTAAGAATTTCATTAAGTAAATTATATAGCATCCAAACAATTGAATATTAGGTAACTTTGAAAGTGATTTTTGTAAAGAAGAGAAACATTTCAAAATACTTACAATTCGTGTCATTTTTGTCTTCATGGTGAGCCACACAGATAATAAACAGTGGCTAAAGGCTAAATACCAGTTTTAACATTCACATGTGGGTAGTTAGAAGAATGTTGGTAATTTTTACTTTGTATTTTCTTAGGTAATCTTAGTCTTTTTTTTTTCGTTTTTGTTTTTTTTTGAGACAGAGTTTCACTCTGTTGCCCAAGCTGGAGTGCAATGGTGCAGTCTTGGCTCACCACAACCTCACCCTCCCAGGCTCAAGTGATTCTCCTGCCTTAGCCTCCCAGGGAGCTGGGACTACAGGCATGCACCACCACGCCCGGCTAATTTTGTATTTTTGGTAGAGAGGGGCTTTCTCCATGTTGGTCAGGCTGGTCTCGAACTCCTGACCTCAAGTGATTCAACCTCTTCAGCCTCCCAAAGTGCTGAGATTACAGGTGTGAGTCACTGAACCCAGCAGTAATCTTAGATTCTATACACGTAAAAATAGAACTATTTCCGTTTACCATTTTTAAAATGGTAATTTAAGAGAAAATGTGCTTGGTGGCAGTGTCGTTGATAGTAGGAAGGCAGCATCTCTGGTGGGCTTCAGACGGGAGGTGGTGGCTGTAATTTTGAAGTGAGGGATGGGGCTGATGTTTAGTGGTCACTGAAGGAACAGGAAGTGAAGGCTTCTGTGGGAACTGTGGCAGGATGTGGTCACTGCTGAGGTGGAGGAGATGGAGGGGAGTGAAGGGGATGTCCTGAAATGTCACTGACATCTGGGCGCAGCAGCACGTGTGATGAGCCTGCAGGTCTCGCGGGAGCTTCAGAAGCACGGGCTGACCTGCAACTCCACATTTCCCTGTGGCGTGTACATCACTTGGTTTTCCTTTAATGTTGCAGCTACTTTCAACTTTGTTAATCTTTGTAAATTTTCTCATGGCATGACCTTTTGTGGAGAATTATTTGGAAAGACATTCCATGTCCTGAATTTCTCTGGACTCTCCCATTATTTCTACTGTTTAGACCCGAGTTCCCACTTCTCAGCTGCAGGCGCAAGGGCAGATGCAGACCCAGACACCCCAGCCAGCTCAGGTGGCCTTGGCGAAGCCTCCGGTGGTGTCCGTCCCAGCAGCCGTGGTCTCCTCACCGGGAGTCACCACCCTGCCCATGAACGTCGCGGGGATCAGCGTGGCGATTGGGCAGCCACAGAAGGCAGCAGGTGCCAGCCCCAGCACACCCTCCCCTCCTGGGCTCGAGCCCTGTTTCACAAGCCTGTCTGGTGGCAGTGGTTGCCAGCGAGCTGTGTCCTTTCCTCACACCCACCCACTTGAGCATGCCACCACGTGTTCTGGCACAAATGTGCCTTGACGCTTTCCAGGCACAAGGCTTGGTCCTCAGTTGAACTGTTAACATTCTGAAATCCCCGTCTTTATTTAAATGTAATCTGTGAACCCAGAAACATTTTAATGTAGTGAAGGGAGGGCTTACTTGTCTCCATAGAGTTTCATAGTTCATTCTTTTCTGTAGAGCTGAGTCAGTTGGGACAGAGCTTGGCATGAGCCTCCAGCATTTTTCCCAGTGTGCTAAGTGGCTTGCTTGCTGCCTGCAGGACAGACAGTGGTGGCCCAGCCCGTGCATGTGCAGCAACTGCTGAAGCTGAAGCAGCAGGCCGTCCAGCAGCAGAAGGCCATCCAGCCCCAGGCCGCCCAGGGCCCAGCAGCTGTCCAGCAGAAGGTACCAGGACTTGGGAATTCTCACCTCTGGGTCTGCGCGGAGCCAGGGCTGGTTGCCCCATGTTGTCGCCAGTCTTCTCAGAG